>VHZZ01002152.1:108160-125930 GCA_009801015.1 Silene noctiflora
TGCTACCCTCCCCGTCAGGCGCTGCACGTCCTTTGGCTTTTGGGGTGATTGCAGCTGCAGGATGGCTCTGATCTGCTCAGTGTTGGCCTCTATTCATCTCTGGGTCACCATGTACCCCGGGAATTTTTCACACGAATCTTCTTACAGGAGCTTTCTACAGGAGTTGTCATGGATACGGGATCTGAATCATAGGTTGATCTTTTGGGGCTAGAATCTTCCTCGAGCCTGATTGCAGTTAATGCTTTAGTCTGTACATCCTCAAATGTGGTGCAGGGGTACTTGGTCAAGTCCTTGTATAAATATGAGTTCTGGTGCAGACCCTGGCGGAAGGCTTCTATAGCGGTTGCTATATCACACCTCGGAATTGCAACTTTCTCCTTGTTGAACCTGCTCAAGAAATCCCGAGTTGATTCCTCGAATCTTTGCACTATCCGATATAGATCGCTGGTCTGCTTCTCTGGTTTTCTGCTGCTGGTTGAAGGCGTTGACCAGATCTGCAAAAGAGGTTATGCTCCTGTTGGACAGGCTCACGAACCAGTGCAGGGCTTCTCCAGACAATGTGGACCCGAATCCCTTGCACATGCAGGCCTCCTTTAGTGATCCTATTGCGGTGACAACCATTATTTTCTGCTTGTATTGGTTGATGTGGTCCAACGGATCTGCGGTGCCGTCGTATAGCGTCATGGTCGGGGGCACAAATCCTTTGGGTACGTTGACTAGAGCGATGCTATCCACGAAAGGTGAGTCCGCATAGCTTTCCCGTGCAGCTTTCTCTAGAGGTCTCGGTACTCCTGGTATCTTGTTGATCAAGTCTCTCAGCTCCTGATACTGCTGCTCTGAGACACTACCTGCTCCTTCAAAAAGGTTAGAAGCAGGGGGAAAGAAACCAAAAGGGGTACCTCCCAACCAGGCTCCTCCTGTGGTCTGATGGCTTGGGTGACTAGCTATGGGTGTTGCGTTGATTATGGATCATGGCTGCCACCCAGGTGCCTGCTGCACTGGCGTCCCTACTGGCCACACTCCTCCTATGAAGTGACTTCTTTGTGCTGGTGCTGCATTTGCGGTGGATCCGAGCTGCCATCCTGGTGTCTGCTGGGCTGGAATCCCTGCAAAAGGTAGAAGATTAGTTCCTGGAGGGTAGACGGGTGTAGGGTTACCTGGTGCTTGCTGTGGTCTGAATGGGCTGTCGAAGGACAAGGCCCCCAATCCCCTGGGCTCGATGACTCCTCTTGGCGTTACCCTTCCCAGGTCTAGCCTGGTGACTAACTCAGACGGGATTGGCCGGAACTGCCCTGCGTTGGCGGCTGGCTCCACTGACCCTGGTGGCTGCAAGCCTGATTCTGGTCTGGTCTGGGCCACCGCTGCAATCTGGGCCCTGAGGTCCTGGTTGTCTTTCYTCAGACTTTCGATGGCCTGGTRCAGAACATCCATTCCTCGAACCACTGCCTGCATTGRGTCTGGTGCTGCAGTCCCGAATGCTGCTCCTGACGCTGACTCCTAGACCTGGACTGGGGTCTGGACTTCGCTTCTGTTGGGGCTGCTCTCCCTGCTCTGCTTCTGCAGACCAGATGCATGAGTTGTTTTGGGCGTCTGCTGAGGCTTGAGAGGCAATGGCATGGTCCTGGGAGAGATGCTGGAAGCGGCCATCTGGCTTGACGCTGGAGACGCAGTGACAGGTCCTGCAGATGCTGGCGGCCTGGTTCCAGAAGTCTGGGCTGACATACTTTGAGTACTGGACATATTCGGGTTGGTTCCGGACATGGTGATGAATAATTTCTACAAGGTACTGGCGCTGAAACAATCACCTTGCCCCACAGTGGGCGCCAAATTATTTTGGTAAAAATTTACCGACTAATCGATTTAATTGCGGGTTAAAGTGATTGACCGTTAGCCAACGAACGAACCAATGCGGCGATATGAACGAATGAAAGAAACAACAAAAATAAAGATCAACACAAGGTATTTTGGTGACGCGGAAAACCCGATGTGGGAAAAACCGCGGGGGGAGTCGGAATCCCGCCAACTTTGCACTATAATCGGAACGGAGTTGTAAATACGGGAATACAAGTTGGGTATTCTAGGGATTATTGTATAAGGATGACGTAAATTGCAAAATAAAAGTAGTGATGCTCACGAAGGATTGGATCCCCTTTCCAAATGCTGGAGCATGCCTTTTATAGGCCTGGTTGTTAGTCTTTCCAGCCCACAACAACTCCCTACTTCTGCTCCTGGAATCTTGTGGCAGTTGCACCAAAGTAGGAGTTGGTTATTTGACTCCCCCATTTCATGCGTGTGTTTGTTGCAAATAACATGTGTTTGTTTGCTTTAAATCCAATGACCCACATGCTGCCGCGTCACCAGTCTTATCCTTCCCTTACTTGCCAATAGGTGGCCGCCACGTGGACCTTTGACAAAAAGTGTATTTTTTGTCCATAACATATATCTGTGTATATATAAACATTTCATTGAGACAGATCAGAGGAAATAACAATTAGGATATTTCCATTTTCTAAAAGAAATGGACTAAAGAAGGGTCCATTTTCTCTCAATGTTGACATTTGATCCAACAGTGATTTAACGATCCAAATTTCATATCGAAAAATAAAGAAGAAGTAATCCCATATCTACTAAAAGAATAGGTGTTCTTATACTTTTCCCTTCCAAAAAGCATCTTCTTAAATAAGGAAGTTAATTACAATTAAGCATTCACTAAATAAGGAACCTAATAATTATGATTTATTTCATTAAATCGTTATTATCTCTTCATTAAAATTATATTATTTTCACTAAAATTTAAATTATAATATTTTTAATTAAAATATAAATAAAAATTATAAATTGTTAAATCTCTTAAATGCTATTATTTGATAAATGATTTGAAGCACACTATGTATAAAACAAAACTATAAATTACTATTATTACTTTTGTGCAATAAAGAAAATTTGAGAGAATTTATAAATTGAAATAATCAGTTTTGTGGTATAAGAATATTTTCTGTAAAATAAATTTTAGCACATTGATTAATTTTCAATTCCAACTTTTTTTTTTCAAATTAATGTACAATAACCAGAAATATGAACAATTAATAAGATACTACTATTATATAAGAAATTAATTCAAAATTAAAAACTGTATATGTCGTGCCTTATTATTCTAGGGAGTCTAAACTTTAAACTAGTTCGAGCTCATAAACACGAGGAAGCCAAAGTGATCAAACTTTTAGATCCTTTAAAAAAAGTTTTATAACATTATTAGAATTTTATAAAAGACCATTTTTTTAGTGCCCTTTGTGCTTTCTTTATTTCTTTGTTTTGTCATCACAGTCAGCTTTTTGAACCATCTCCTTGTTCTTGTAATACCTGTTTTATTTTTTTAGTATCATTTTTTTTCCTTTTTTTTTCCTTAAGCTTATTCAAAAAACCATAGCTTGTTGACTTTCTGTTCATACCTTTTTTTTCTTGTTTCTCTTCAAACTATATCTTATATTTTCTCAAATTTCACAGTTTTTTGGGGATTCCCACCTTGTGCAGATCAAATAAAAAGGGTCTTCTTTCAAGTTTTTCAATAGGGTTCTATAATCATATACATACATAAACTATTTATATTATTTTGTTAATAATTGTATCAAATAATCTGCTTTTATTTTCTGGGCACTTGAAAGTTCCCGTCTTTTGCAATTAAAACTTGTGTTTTTGCTGAAATAAAAGCTGTTAATTAATTATTGAATTGGGTTTTGGAAGTTGAGCATGAATTGAGGTGATTATTATGAAAGTTGGTGCTGAAAATGGTACTAGCTTAACATCAGGGATGCCTAGCTTTACTCCTGCTTACCCTATCTCCAATCCCATGTAAGCTTCTTTTTCCATTCGACTTTCTTCTTGAATTCTTGTTTAAGACGGGTGTATACGTATTAGACTTAAAACCGATCAAATAGGATAGATGAGACAAAAGCAGAATGCTACGGGACAAAAGGCTTGTTCCATCTATCCAGGTGGGGGGTGTATTGGAGCCATAACTTAAGAGAGCTCCAACAGGGTGCTATTTGACATGTATATCTGTCTTAAGAGAGACCAACTAAAGTTTGTGAATTTTGTAGTTTGTGATATTATGAATTTTGTTTAAAAATCAGATGTTTTTGTTTGTTAAATCTATCTTTTTTAGTTTAGCAACGATTGTTGTAGTTGATCAATGTTGGAGCACAAATTCTCATTTAAGACGGGCACTATCCGTTACAAGGGAGACTTACTCTGCGACATGGCGTTAGACCGGACTTGTTTGTGTGTTATTATGTATGGAGTATTGATTTTTTTCCAATTTGATTTTTCATAAGTTTTAAGGAATCCAATAAATATACAATTCAAGTGGTGCAAGTTGGTACCAAGTGGGGTTCATGTGGGGTTTTTAATGGCATCTCCTTTAATATTGGAATTGTCATCAGGACACTATGATCATTATATTTACCGGAAAATGAAAGTAGAAAATCATTGCGAAGCTGTCCAAACATTTTTGGAAATTCTGACTAAGAAAGCACATGGTGGATTGTGTTTATAAGTTTGGTCTTCTATAGGTTCTTAGTTCCCAAAGGAAATAAGTTTAACTCGGCATAATGTTGAGCTATAGGTGAAGGTCGAAATTTCGTTAAAGAACATTCTTAGTTTGAAGATGGGCGAGGAATCTCTTGCTTTTGGTGGAAGTTTATACCAATGGCCTCTTACGTATCTGCGCACTGTGATTTTTGACTAGATGCTCAGCTGATTTTTCTTTTTGAAATTAAGATCCTTTCTAAGGGTGGGGGGAGCCCTTGAGGCACTGGGATAGTGTTGTTATTTTGTCCCTTTTAAGTGTAGAGAGGGTACCGAGCCACTGATGAATGAAACTGTGACGTCATTGCCACCAATGGCGCCTTTTAGGAATTACAAGTGGTCGCATTCTCAGCCACTATTTAAGTCCCATTTAGGCATTGATGTTTAGCTTTTGTATGATGCTTTTTTCTGGAGGAATATGTCGCAATCTGAATTTCACTTTTGAGTAATATTAGACCCGACCTGATGGAATTATATAAGTGGGTCCTCTTTTTTGGCCACAAGTAAAAAGGAGTTAAATTTCAGCCACGTCTGAATGGAAGAGTTCATTGTTCTGGAAAATATGTGTTTGAAGTTTTAGTGCATCAATTGTGGGACCAAGGCAAGTTAAATTGTATTCGTCTCAGATTGTCATTGACTCAGTCAAGCAAAAAAATTTCAAGGATATTTTCTGAAGAGTTGTATGTATAAGGTGGATCTAGTATGGTGTAATATTATGGTTTGTTTTTCGGACGTTCTTTGCCGAATTGACACTAGGTTAGAGAGATTCAAATGTACATGGAGCACATTTCAGTATAGAAACTTTGTGCTGGAACCTGTCCATTTGAGACTCGATTTGCCCTCCCTAGTTCTGTATGAGATTGTGTCATATGAAAACTTGTGAAACTTTGTGCTGTACCTTTCCATTGCATGAAATCCTTATCTTTTAGATATCTTGTTCCCACGTAGCTCTTTGATTGCGTCTCTCTTGATTAAGGTTTACTCACACTAAAACACTTCCAGCAATTAATTTATTTGTCACAGACAAGGCAGAATGTTAATTTTGAATTTCTCTACGCATTTAGGCTTCTTAATCATCCCCATTATATGAACGATTTTTGTCAGGGAACTAAACAATCTTGGGCTATCTGGTACACACACTGCCTTTGCATAAGGAGGCACTATATCTTCTAATTTGCTCTTGGGACTGCTATGTGTAGTACTCTTCATCTTTTAATGTTTCCAAATGTGGGAAAAAATTCTGTGGTTAAGTTAAAATTGATTTTCTTTTTTATCTACTATGTGTTATTTGGATTATAGTCTGCATGTTTTCCAGCGCTCATGTTGTTATTTTATAGTGGCACAGAGGGTAACAACGTTGGTTCATCAAGGACTTCTGAGTTTGGGGCTCTAGAACAATCTCTTGGTTTTCGTATAGAAGACGATGTTGATCTCAGCAGAAGTGAGTATTACTAGTTCTCTTCGTCATTAGTAGTATTCTCCACCTAAGCATTTTCTTTTTTGATGACCTCACTTATTGCCTTGAATCATTTGGTGTTCGCTAACTTTTACTCCGTATATGTTAGTCTCTTACTTCGATGATCTTTAGCCCTTGAGATGAAAGACATACTTCGTATATAATTTGGTGAAGCAATGACACTCTATAGATACCAATATACCATACTATTAGTTGCTTGCTATGCAGATTTCTTGACCTTGTCTAGATATTTCTACTACACTAATAACATTACCCAAGTGCCTCAGTGGCCTCACCCTGTGACGAGGAAGGACTGTAGGAGGGTCTGATCTACACAACCTTACTCTCCCTGGTGTAGTGGTTAAAAGACAATGCGGAAGTCTGTTGGGTTAGTGGAAGTCAGAAGTTTGATTCTATGGCCATTTATTTGGGTGCGCTTATACCCTTACTTCACTACTTTTATACAAAAGACAATTGAAATTGCTAAAGGTTCATACAATACTGCTGAACTTGTAGATCTATACAGGAAAGATTCACTGTAATGAACTGTGATGCTACTTTCTGCTACCGTAATGTGCTACAGTATATCTTGGTACTTTTGCGAATATGATATCAACTCTGGCATGGATCAGGATCCGGAGTTCAAAAGATGCAATATTTTGATTGTATATTATCTCACAGTTTGTGTGATAGCGTTGATAGAGAACCCTTGGGCTTGGTTTGGCAGTATTTCTGTTCTCCACTGCTCCCTCTATTCCATTCATATTGTTCTCATTTGACTTTTATATGTAGAAATTAGAGCTCAATGTTGACATGGTTTGACCAAAAGTCAAATGGCGACAATAAATTTGGGTGGAGGTAGTTGTGCACATCATTGTTTAGATAAGTTTTGGCGCATCATTATTTTCAATTCGGCATTTGCACTTATCATTGTTTTTGTTTTCTTATTCTTTTTCAGACCCTTTATTTAGTTCGTTCAAGTCATCTGGTCTGACTGGAGTGCCCGATCTACAATTTGGAAATTTTGATAAGGTGACATTTTGTTTTCCAGTGTTTAGTCTCGCAGTTGCTTATTTCAGCTGCCTCTGCTTGTCAATGTTCAGTTGATCACTCTGGTGCATTTGTTATGTTTTTGGGAAAAACTTATTCAGGCTTTGACTGGGGAAAGAGGATCACATCCTAACTTGGCTTTTGTATCTGGTGGTAATCGCGAGAATTGGGGGGAGTCTAATATGGCTGATGCCAGTCCTAGGTCTGATAGTTCATCAGAGGATACCGAGGATAAGAACCCACAGGTTATTTTCGTTGAAATTTTCCATCTTTAATTTCTGCTTATTACTCATAATATGTGTTTAGCATGTCTTCTATTCTTTTGTTGGCTATTTTACTCCCAAATCTTCAATTTCATATTACCTCTCTACCCGTGTTCGACAGAAACACTTTGACACAAGTATGATTAGACCTGACAGAACTGACTTGTTAGTTGACCCTACTTGATCTGAATTAAAAAAAATAGCCGGAATATGAGCCAACACCTGAATGTACTCAACTCGACCCGACCTAAACTATACCTGCCCCGAACTGACCCATACCTTGATGAATACTGACCCATCCGAACCCGTGTACAAGCATACCCAAAACAAGCGGACTCGAAACCTAATGCAGATGACCCATCTGTCAGGTCTAGGTATCATATTTGGATGCTTCATTTTAACCTAAACAATGGACATTTTTCATAGCCAAGTATAACATGCACCCATGTCAAATGCTTCTAAACGAGTATAATAACATAGGCTGTTGGTACGGGGAGACGGGATAATGTTATATCTATTCTTAAAATATATTATCTGAACTTATGAATGGTTTGGTATCCAGTTTGAAGCAGGTCAGTCCAGTGCTAAGGCTGCCTCTGACTCTAGCGAGAGATCCAAAGAAAAAAATACGGATCAAAAGGTAATGCTGGATATCCATTACGTCTAATATATATCTGTTATTTGAGCTTTCTAATTGTGTCAAGGCGTATTTTGAAGCTTGTTAGTGATCTTCGATACTAATTTCTGTAATGTTGCAGACACTTCGCCGGCTAGCTCAAAACCGTGAAGCTGCTCGAAAAAGTCGTCTAAGAAAGAAGGCAAGTTGTCTTAACATGCTTAGCAATTCAACTCCCAGACCTGTTCGTATTTAGACATGCTGGCAATTAAGGACAATGACATAATGTGATCAAAAGGATGTCCAAATACTGTACAACTGTACATGGGTATATCATGGCATTGTTTACTAGAGCACTATCTGATCCTAAGCGTCTGTGTTCCTCTCTTATTCTCCAGGCATATGTGCAACAGCTGGAAAATAGTCGACTTAAGCTGACTCAGCTTGAGCAAGAGCTGCAGCGCGCCCGTCAGCAGGTTTATAGATTACTTCATTTTCTAGTTCATTACAATAGCAGGCGTTCATGACTTAGGCTCTTCATGTTTTTTCTGTATGTAGGGAGTTTTTGTTTCGAGCTCAAGTGACCAGTCCCAAGCAACTGGTGGAAATGGTACTATTCGTATTACATTTGCTTTTACGTGCATTGTTTCTGATTAATGTTCCACAAATACTTCTATAAAACATCCCTACATTTGTGTTGATGTTTAGCCACACGTTACTATTTTTTTTCTTTATCTCAAGTCTAATACAGAGTACCTTTATTTAAGAACTATGGTACTCTTTTTGTCCAGCTCAGAATAAAACTTAAACTTTCTAGAAATGAATTACGTTTTTCAGAATCACTGTCGTAAGATTACTGTTCTACCCTCTTGCAGCTGGAGCTTTGGCATTTGATGCGGAATATTCGCGTTGGCTAGAGGACCAAAATAAACTAGTTAATGAATTGAGGGCGGCCATTAATTCACATGCCGGTGACACTGAACTGCGCACTGTTGTTGACAACGTGGCAGCACACTTCAATGACATTTTCAGGCTTAAAGGTGTTGCGGCGAAGGCTGATGTCTTTCACATTTTGTCTGGAATGTGGAAAACACCGGCAGAGCGTTGCTTTATGTGGATTGGTGGCTTTCGCTCCTCAGAACTTCTCAAGGTGAGCTCCATGGACTTGTTTCAACGCTCATGTCGTGTTTGGTACAAGGTCATAGAATGAGGGAACAAATGACTCTGGACCTCTGGTTGTGGATTTTATAGTAATATACTAGCATATCTTATTTGTTGACACATATGTGAATAGTGGACACAATAGAAATTAAACACCAAAATTATCCTATGTACTCTCTAGTCAATTGTAGGGTAAGGGGGTCGGATGTACACAACCTTACCCATGCATGTGTACTTAACATAAAGGGACTGTTTTTGGATGTCTGTTGATGAATTGCATCGATAATTGCAGAGAAATGACTGGTTTACTTTAGTAAGCTATTTTTACTTTATTTCATCATAATCTACTATCAAGGGACAGCGTGGCTCTTTTTTTCCCTTTGAAATAAGAAATATTTTCTGAAATTTACCTTTGAGGAAATATTTGATATATTCCAATAAATTTTTAATTATTTTATTTATTTTTCAATTTTCCTGTTTCCAACAAGACCAAAAGCGTACACTCTTTGGCTTTGGAATATAATGTAATAAAGTAAAATGGCTTGCTAACCACTCTGGTATCATGAAAGTGTCTGCAATTTACGACACTTTTTTTTTATGCGGATCGTCAGACATACTCCCCCTGTATTTTTAACGAAAGAGTAAGGTTGCGTACATCCAACTCCCTTCCAGTCTATGACCCTACCTTGATTTTGTCCCTTAAAAACGTCGTTCAAGCCAAGCAAATACCTGGGACACGGATTAATTTTCTGAATCCTTCCATCTGCCGCTGAAATTGCAGCTTCTGGTAAATCAATTGGAGCCGTTGACAGAACAGCAGCTAGTAGGCATCTACAATTTGCAGCAATCAGCTCAACAGGCTGAAGAAGCCTTATCACAAGGCATGGAGGCTCTCCAGCAATCTCTAGCTGAAACCCTGGCTAACGGTACTCCCGCCTCATCTGGCACTTCTGGCAATGTGGCTAACTACATGGGACAGATGGCTATGGCCATGGGCAAGTTGGGCACTCTCGAAGGATTCCTTCGCCAGGTATAGGCTTGACATGTAACTGTAATTATATGTTTATATTCCCCTTTATGTAGACATGGCAAATGGGTCATTTGAATTGGGTGTTTTTTAGTACATTATGCAACTTGGATGGTTGGGTGCATTTTTGTTTTGGATGGGCTACTATGGAGTCAGTTCAGTTCTGATAGGGTCAGCAAACTGACAGAGATTCTATACTATCAGTAATGTTTTTATGCCCTTCTGAACTTGACATTAATACCATGCTTGTCTATGAACAGGCCGATAATCTACGTCAACAAACGCTCCAGCAGATGCATCGAATCTTAACAACACGTCAATCAGCTCGTGCCCTTGTAGCTATCAACGACTACTTCTCAAGGCTGCGAGCACTGAGCTCTCTCTGGCTCGCCCGGCCTCGTGACTAGAGCGGTTGTTTACACGTTTCTGGCAAAACTCGATTGCCAGTCACTAGGATCTTGAAATAGTACCCTCGACAAGTGTTCATGTTTCACCCCTTTGTATGGTATACATACTGTTCAGGTTGATGTAATTTAAGGGTGTTGTAACTAGTTAGGTTGATGTTATAGTTGCTAAAAAGGAAATGTTGAAAGTTTAGAAATACTGCAATGCCACACTGTTTGTTAGGTTTTTTTTTTCTCCAGTTTCTTCAAACATATGTAAAAAATTCGTGTTTCCGAAATAAATGTAGTAATGATATGTACGAGTAATTGTTTTGAATTATTTCGCTCTTTTAATTGAAATGATATTAGAACAACATTTGCCTTTTGCTTTTGTTCATCCCTTGAACAATGTTCATGCTCTATTGGTTTCACTTTATGGACCCAATTTGCTCAACATCAAATGGATAGAATCTTAACGAGGTTTATACTCCCTTTGTTCGGTTAAATTCATTTTATTTTATTTCAAATTCCCCTCGTATATTTGGTCAAATGTAGTGAATTGATGCGGACAGAAGAAGTTATTATAAGTACTAGAAACAATACAGACCTAAAGAAACAGCCCCAACATACTGTTGCATAAGGTGAAGAAAGAGTGCAATTGACAAAAAACGTAGAGACTACCAAGTACTTCATTAAGTATGATTGTACGAGCATTCCTACTATTTAAAGTGACGAAATTCCTGTAACGACTCATATCTGTATGACTGTAACCACTGTAAGTTTTTTTTTTTTATAAGCTAAGAAAATTAGATTGATTCATTCTATTTTTTTCATTCAATTTTATCTACTCCAATTTCTATTGAACCCGGAATTTTAACCTTGATCAATTTTTGGTCTTTATGCATCGATACTTCAGTTTTGATATAAAGTAATGCGCTTTATGTAATTTGAGGTTTTCTGGGGTTTATTTTATGATTTATGTTTGTTCTTCAAATTCCCCCCTTTCAATTTTCTGGGGTTTATCTTCAGTGCTTAGTCTTACGTAGTATGAGTAGTCATTTATAGTGATCCACGTAGCATAAAAAAATCAAAGATGGTCTCAAATGAGATTTTGCAGATCTTCTGGGTAATTTAGTTTCTAGGTTTTGAAAAGATTGCCTGATACGGACTTTTTGTTACGACTATGTTACCTTTAGGAGCTTAATAATGTCCCAATCCACTTCCAAGTAGAAATGGAAAAGCTATCAAGTTAGCTTAATAATGTCTCAATCCGCTTTGAGGAGCGTAATTTATGCTCTTGTTATTGTAGTGTTATGACAATGATGCTAGGAAAGCAACGGAAGTAGAACAGTACTATTAGTAGCCAATGATTTTGAATTTAGGCTGCCCTTGACGACATGACTGCTTCATGTAGAGCATGGTTCCGTGTTCGATTGGATAGTGTCAATACTGCAATGGGTTCAAGTTCGTTCAACGCTATTGTCTTCAACTATAATCCGTCCTGACCATTTGTTTTCCTATTCCTTTTTTGGTATCTCATTCATTTGTTTACCTTTCTATATTGGGAATGATTTGGATGAATATTCTAATGTATTTATTAAATACATTAGAATATCAATCTTACCCCTTAGCTTGAAGATTTTACATGTAAAGGTAGTACAAGACCTTGTGATACCCTCCCACTGGGAATATCAGTGGGTTGGGGGTTATATGTAAAGTATGTGACAAAGTACTCAAGTAGAGATTATGCAGGGAGTTCACTGTTTTGTTATTACTAAATATCGAAAGGAACCAATTATTTTGGAATGAAACAAAAAAAAATACTTTGCGAACGAATTCCATTTTAGTACTAATGAGGCATCACTGAACCTGGGATGGTGCCTAGTAGAGTTGTCTAAGTTTTCGTTTTGATGTTGTCTTTTCTGTTTTAATTTGTTTGTCTTCGAGGTTCTTAACCTGTTGTCCACTCTTAATCGCTCAAAAACCACTTTAAAAGGTTACCATTGAGGTGTTAGTTTCCTAGTATGAGATGTTTGTGTGAACATTTGTGTAGTTTTTGGATTGCATAAAGAAATGGCTTGCTGCTAGAGTCAGACTCGTCATACGAACATTACTTAGGAACCTACTACTTGAAGTTCTTTTTTTTTTTTCTTTTGAGAATTAGTCTCGAAGTTCAATTGACCATCAAGGCCTGGGCGCATTCATTTATCTGTAGGTGTCACATACTAATGCTCCTCTGTGATACTCCGTAGTTTTTTTGTACTCTCGCTGGAGGCCATGAATTCCTAATTTCTGCCATAGCATAAAGAAGCTAGATAAACAAATCTAGTACTCCGTATGTATAATACATAGTTATAAGCATATCAAATGATTGAAATCTCTGTAACTATATAAATATATTACTATATGTACGATCTTGCTTGATTATGAATGATTCTAAATTGTTTCTACCTTTGAAATGATCTTGCAACGATCCAAATTGTTTTTCTCACGTTGGATCATAGGACCATAGTCAATTCTTACGACTATGGAGTGTTGAACAGCTTGAGTTAATTGTTTTGTGTATGACAAGTAGTCGATTTCTTGTATATTACAGTGGTATATTGCTGAGCAGTCATTTGCTACAGTTTATGTTTCATAATTGTTGTAACTGTAATTGCAGGACAGGAGCTTACTCTTCAGCAATGCCACATAAGACACGGCCGATGACAGCACTTCTTTTGTTTACTGGATTGAATGTTGTTCTTGTGTCTACAATCTCACCTGTATATGATTATGTCTGCTTTCATCCATACTGGGAAAGACGGGTATTCACTTTCACCTTAAGATATTTATATTACCGCCCATAACTCCAGCATGTGAAACACTGATTGCTAATCTGCATGAATTGCTTGATTTTGCCTTTAAGATAACGAAGTGTGCTCGTCCGTTACACAATTTCACAGGAAGGTTGTGTTGGTTTTATAATCCTTTTCCTTGTTGTATCCCTTGTTTCTTTATTCATGGCTGTCAAAGTTATCATCTTCCAGTCTTTGTTCTGAGATATCGTTTCCAGACACTAGAATTGTTCATGAGCCGTGTTGCCAATTGAACTTGGCCCATCCAGCTCACAAAAGTCCCCAGTATGAACAATGGCATTTCACAAAATCACTTAGAACCGGCATGTTAATTGACTAAACCCACAAATCTGCTTGTCCTATTATTCATACGCATTGAATTCATGTTAGTTCAAGATCGTGTGCCACCTAAGCCTGCATTTGATTACCTCGACTCAACACTTGACTTTGGTTGTGTGTCACAGTGTCACTTCATTTTAGGCCAAAACCTGAATTTCTCTCACAATTCGTCGGGTATAGAGGTCAAGTAGAAGTTTAACTTGGGTCATGTGCATCATATCTCTTCCCTTTGTTCTATTTCGGATAATCTCACATAATTCAGTCTATATTAAGCATGGGCTTTTCGGAGTTGCAGAGACTAGAGAGTAGAGCGACATCTAGAACGTGAAGTTTCTAGGAGAAAAGGGTCTATGTCAGCATAGTTGCAGTTGAATCCCGAAGATTTTGGATAGTTAATTCGACAGATTATTATTTCGTAAGAATGAGCTGAGACCGAAAGCAGATGAAGTTTTGGTTATAATGTGTCTATGGTTTATCTGAAGCTCTGGCTTTTTAGCTTGTATTGAATATCATATTGCCATCATTACCTTTTCTAAATGACTTGAGATTCAATTCCCAGATTCTTAGCGTCGGTTATGGTAGTTGCTACTAAACTTGGCCTACAGAATGCTACTGTAAATACCTTTTCATTAATATTTGGTTCCCATACATTACATTATGTTACGTACTTACTTGACTTTGGTTGTGGTAAACAATACGAAACTAGTTTTAGACCCGTGCATGAAAATGCACGTTTTGTTTTAAAAACATTATAGTGATTTTTTTTTTCCGATTTTAAATATTTTTGTTTTTATCAATACAAGTATTTGTTATGTACTACTTTGGTCATTTTTTCGATGTTAAAAAAATTCATCATAATGATTTAATCAATATAATTATTATGGTATTTTTTTTTCGATTTTAAAATTTTTCATTTCAATAATTTTTTTTGTTTGACCTTTTAGACCTATACTCCGTATTTGTTAGGTTGGTTAATTCCTTACTTATTAAATTTACAAAATTAATGATGCATTAAAATTTAGTGAACTAAGGCATCAATTCATCAAAATTTATGTGAGTGATGGTATAGGTGGTGGTGGGGTCAAAATCAGAAGTCTTAATAAGACTTGGCTTTTCTATAATGTAGATATTTCCTTTCATCATTAGTTTCTTCAAATATATGTAGAATTACCATGTAAAATTTGCCAAGCTTGACATTGTAAACTATTTTTTCCATATTGTGTACCACAAATTCTCGTTTAAAACGGTACTATCCATTAAACTTAAAACGAGTAGAGTATTTTACCACTTGTGTATTGTGTATACTCATTCTTATATATATATATATATATATATATATATATATATATATATATATATATATATATAAGTGATATATATTTAACCCGATTTAAAGCTTAAGACGGATAGTGTCGTCTTAATTACACATCATTAACAAAAGTTGTAGCTAGTCTACTTATTCTTTTCAGATCCACATGGTAGATCCTTTGTTATTATTGTAAAAAAATGAGTTTAAATCTTTTTGAAAGCTTTTTCTTTTTTATGAATCTTATCTTTTTGTCTTTGCTTCACCCTTTCTTTTCTTTTTACATACTTCCTACAGTTTTTTTTTTTTTTTTTTTTTTTTTTTTTATCATGTTTCCTTTTCTCCATTTAATCCATTGCTTTACTTTACATCAACAGTGCATTCAACAATTATTCACATCGACTCGAAATCATTTTGGTTAAATAAGCTACTTGTCAAACACTTCCAAAAAAATAAGATAACTGAAATTTTCGTCAAATAAATAAATTACTTGAAATACTTTGTCAAACATAGTCTTGCAATAAGTTCAGTTTTGTCTTCTCACAATCTCACCTTTGATTAGTTTGGTGTTACATTCTCCATACACAAATTCTCATTTCTCATTTAAGACGGCCACTATTCTAAACTTAAGACGGATAGTGGCCTCTCATACAAATGCAAGTGGGAGGCAAGTGGATGAGAAATGGATATACCCACTTGCCTCCCACTTGCATTTAAGACGGATAGTGGTCGTCTTAAGCAAGACCTTTTATTCTCCATATTGTTATTACTTTAGTGTGACATATACTTGGAAATGGAAATGTGCACATACTTGGTGCTTTGGTGGTTAGCAAATAATGATGGCAGGCAAAATTTCTGGTAGAAGGGGATAAATAGAGTTAGAAGTATGATGCATGAAAATTGAAATCAAAGCTAATGTAGTGGAACGAACTTGTGTCTTATACTTTGAGTAGACGCACCGTTTTTAAAGTCTAGGCCGTTGCATAATTTCTAGTGTTTCCATAGTTGGTGCTTTGGTGTTTGTAGGGCTCTTAATGAGACAAAGCTGCTCGCGTGTAACTCGAGCTCTGCTTGGTCAAAACTCGACTCGGGCTCGGGCTTGACTCGAAAGTTTAATGAGTCAAGCCGAGTTAATGTTGGCTTGGATCGAACTTGTGTAATTAGATAAGATATTACTCATATTTTATAAAAATATTTTGTCATGATTATATATTTGTATCACACATAAAAAATGTCTTATTGATTTTCCAATATTTGTATATAAAATATTGGAGCCTTGTTATTGAAAATATCGAGAGAGAAAAAAACAAAAATTCAACAATTATATATAGGCTCGAGCTCGGATTAAAGCTCACAAGCTTGATAACGAGCAAAATTTTCTAAAGCTTGGGTAAGCTCGAGGATCAGCTTGGGCTTGAGTTTTACTTTATGAGCACAAGCCGAGCAAGGTCAAGCTCGGGCTCGGCTCGTTAACACCCGGTGTTTGTGACTATTTTTTATCACAAATATAAATGGAGCAATTTCTAAGAATCAGAGGGAGTATGATTTAAGTGTAAAATGACAAGTTAGTTGGCATAGTAAAGATGAAAATTAAAGAAGGCTATCTTGCTCCACTTATTAATTATATTAAGTTTATCTTGTGACAAGTATATTCGTCACAAACTTGTTATTTGACCCGTTACAGGTTTGTGACGAATATGCACGTTATAAACAAGAATTTGTGCATATTGTATTATTATTAGGAGATGCATATTCTAAAACGAAATTACAATTGACTAGTTCGATTAGCGTGTTTTAGTAAATTTTAATTTGCAAAATTTGTGTAAATATGTTCGATATTCACTCGGTTTAAGTTAGTTGTAATAGATTATTTTTTTATGTATAAAATGACAATGATATGGAGTAAGTAGCTATAATGAGTTTGAGATTATTAGTTTTATATTATAGGACGGTTTTATAAAAAAATCAATTGATAATGGAAATGATAGAATGGGTGAATAAATAAGCATTGGTTTGTGGTAGTGGTGGGTAAAAGAGTGCACGCTTTGTCTCTCTCACAACGCAATCTTCCAATCAAAACCCCCACAGCATGTGCCTTCCTTTTGCATGTGCATTTGTCCCATGTTTTTTAGCATCTTCATCTCTTCCTTTTTCTTTTCTTCTTAATTACTATACTCTATTTATGTGTGATTGTGTTCCATGTTTTTGTGATTCTTAATTTTTCAGCTTCTTAATTTTTTCATTTCATATATGCCAATTTGTGTACTACTTTCTTTGTTTTATTAAATTGTCCGCGGTTTTTACTATATGGGAGTAGAATTTGAAAAATTTAAACAATTCAATGAAATTGAGGAAGTAGTATGTAATTATGTATTATGTATGTTATTGATTAACTTTGTCAAATAGAAGTAATAAATCGCTAGTAGTTTTTTATGAGATGATTCTATATTGATGAAATGTAAGATTATTCGACTTTTCATATTACGCTAACTCAGATAATCAGCTTCATTTTTCTTTTTACCTTTCATCATGTCGCCTACAAGGCTACAACAAAGTTGATACATAGTACAACATGTTATGGACAAAAATCCACTTTTAATCAGAGGGACACGTGGCGGCAATCAATTGGCAAAGGGAGGAAAAAGAGGATTGACGACGTGGCACCATGTGGGCCACTGGATGAAAAGCAAACAAACACAAATACTAGTGTTTGTAGCACACACGCACAAAGAGAAGGTCAACAACCAA
>VHZZ01002153.1:68030-80176 GCA_009801015.1 Silene noctiflora
AACCGCCATTATAGATCTTTTACCACAAAAAAAATTCGTTGCCGCCAAACTTTTTTACTTTCCGCGACGTTTCTATTGGAACCGCCACGATAGCAGCGTCGTGATAGGGGTTTTTTCCACTAGTGTATTTGATTAGTTTTCCATTTCAATTTTTTTTATATCAAAATAAAATGGAGTGAAATATTAAATATTAATAAGGTGTCAATTTTAATAATAAATTAAAAAGCAAAATTTTTATATATACCGCGCAATGGCGCGAGATCTATACTAGTTGGATAGTGTATGGTTTTATATTAAATTTAAAATAACCGGAAAGATAAGAGAGTAATCATGAAAGAGACTAGTTAAATATGATATGAACATGGTGAACCCTACATTTGGAATAAACAATTTGATTTTCTTATCTTAATTCCCTATAAAGAAAGAGCCAATAGGAGAGTCCTAAATGACTCTTCTTTTATACTATGTGTGTGTTTGACCATACTTTTAAAAGTATTTTTTCACTATATAAACACAGACAAACACCAATTTTTAGAAAAACTAAAACTACTTTTTTTAAGCCTTAATATCAAATTTGGTCCCTAAAAATAGAAGTAGCAAATAGCTAAGTTCTGTTTCTACTTCTACTTCTTATTTCATTTTAAACCATCTGATTACAAAATGCTAGCAAGCCTCCTCACTAAAATATGTTATATGATCTCATACTACAGTAAAACTTTGACGTGAATAATACAAATTCACTCATTGGGCTATTAATATATGAAGGTGTCCTATATACAACATAATACTGTATTTCTTATACTCCGTATTTCTTATTTTTTTCGTCTTAACCCTAGAACAAGTCAACTATCATACCACACACTTGAGCATATAAGGCAAATTTTTTACATTTTTCCATACATTCTGTTTTTGTCTTATTCTAATTACTTGGCTTGATTCACTTAAATTTGAGATGGATACACCTGTCTTAAACAAGAATTTATGTAATTATAATGTGTTTTTATAATATAATAATAATGATGATAATACTATAAAAGACGATACTCTATTTTATACATGTATTTATTTTTACAATGTTAATATAATTTTTTTAAACAAGTTAGGCCAAACATTAAAAAGTTATCAAAAGTACTTTTATTATAAGCTTAACCAAACATGCCCCAATTTCTAGAAAATGAGTTTCTGAAAAATCACTTTTGAAAAACAAAAATTATGTTCTAAAAACTTGGCCAAACATGCTTTATGTAGGCTTTAGAAACGCGTTCTATTTTTTTCTATTTAAAAATTACTTGGCTCGATTCACTTAATAATGAATAAGTATGAATCTATTTTATATTTACAGGTTTTGTATTCAATTCAAAAAATTCTAAAATGCGACAATGTAAGACTCAACACAATTGAATGAGTTACTCTAATTCATTTTTTTTTCTTTCTCGACGAAAAGTTAATTGAGTAAAATTCACTAATAAGAGAATGTATAAATCATGTAGTAGTTAGTACATGAGTTTGAGGGGGTAAATAATTAGTGCAGTCATTTTCTTGCAACTTCCAAATCAAAATCAGATTAAAATAGGTCAAGCTGATGAAGACATGATAACAAGCTTAGCCTTTTGTAGTTAATCAATCACAATATGCAAATCGACAATAATATACTACTTCCTTCCTTCCCGTAATTTGTTTACCTTTAATTTTGACACAAAAATTCAAAAAAATGAGGAAGTCAATTATTAAATGACAAATTGACCAAATTGAGTGTAGTATTAAATTGCTCAGCAAAGGAATTCCTAAAATAAAAAGGTAAAAAATTAACCGAGACACCCAAAATGGAAGAGGTAAATAAAATGGCCGGGATGGAGAAAAATACTTTATTACCAAATTAAACAACTTGATTATTGATATAATCTAAATTGGTAGTAATTTATCAATTTTTTTCAATTTAGATATATATTAAGTAAAATATTAGTATTAACTCAAAAAAAAGTAAAATATTAGTAAATTGAGGTGTTACTTGTTTCTAAAATATTTAGTTTATTACAAGTAATAAAACAGCTAAGCAAATGGAAGTTAGGCAAGAATTATAAGACCAAAGACTAATCACAGCCTGGCTAATTTTGAGGAAGTGATGTAATTGGGGACAAATTGATCAAGGAAAACATGTTTGTGTTTACGTGTAATTTTTTAAACCACTAGAGGTTAATATATACTCCACCCTCCATTCTATCTCGATCATCAATTAACCTATTCTATTTAAATATGTCTTATTTATTTATTTCTCTTTTTTTATATTGCGATGCTTTTCAAGGATAATTTGATTATCTACATAATTAGATCTTGTAAACGGGTCAATCGAGTTTGGTTCAGGTCGGGTCATTTCGAGTCTGTAGGCTTCGGGTTGGATCAAGCCGGGTTATTTAGGTTCGAGTCATTTTCAGGTCAACAAGTTATCAAATTATTTATAGATAATAATCAGTTTACAACAATAAACATTCGGGTAAGATTATACCGGGTCAGGTCTTGAGTTCAGGTGTCGGGTCGGGTTAATTTTACTAGATCTACATATAACTCATTGTCCACTTGTCACTCAATAACATCATCTACAAAATTACGAATAGTTTCCTCCAATCTTTTTGGTCTTTGTATCAAAAATAAAGATAAACAAATGGTGGATATTTTTTAATTTCCATATTCATTTTGGACTATTATAAGAAGTATTTATTTTAAAAGTTGGATAATGGTTGTGAAAAATTGAAAGAAATTAATATACGGGACCAAAGTACTTCCTCAAATTAGTTTTAGCTTTTAATTTAATTTTATTTTAATTTTTGAGCACCCTCTATTTAATCTTATTCACTCCGCTTAGCCAATTTTTTGTAACTATAAATATGAAAATTGTGGGGAGTTTTTTTAATGGAGGGATTATTATATAATGAGTAGAGTTTACATACCCATCATTAACTTTTTTTTTTTTAATGACATAGGTATTAGCTAATCATTAGTAATTGTCGTTCTACTCTTTTTTATTTTTGTTCATGTAATAAATAAATTTATTATTTGTGGAAAAATCCAAAATAGTATATATTCATGCTACATTACGAAGTATTTTTTTCATGATTTTATTTTGGTTAAAATTTTACTTGTAAGTTGCCACAAAGTTACTATCTTGACCAAAATTGCCAACACACTATAATTGATATGTATTGTACATTCATAAAAACGGTTTTTTTTTACATGTGCTCTAAGGGCATGCATTAATAAGTTAAATATGAGAAGATTCATAGGATATTCTCACTAATGTGGTAAAACTAAGTTTATATATACTTGCATTTATCATGAAGATGTTTAGGGTAAACGGTTTTTTTAACGTGTACCAATTAGGGATGGCAATAGTGGTTCATACCGAACCGACCCGAAGGAAAAAGTTCGATCCAAATCTAACTTTTGAAAACCCATAACCGATCCGTTATTAAAAAACTCATATCCAAACCCACCTTTGAAAAACCCGAACCAAATCCAAACTCAATCCATTCATACCTGAACCCGATCCAATAAAATATTTTAAAAATTTAGGCTTTATTAAGTTTGAATATTCAAATTTTGTCATATTAAATGATTTTTTTATATAGCCAAAGCAAGTTTTGGATCGGGTTTTGGATTATATGGTGGATCGGGTATGGATTTGAAAAAGGTATAATGGATCGGATATGGATTTCAGTATTTTGGATATAGATCAGGTTTGGATATGGATCGGTGATCCAATAAGTAAGTGGGTCGGGTTTGGATCTCGCAAAACCCGATCTAACCCGATCCATTGCCATCCCAAGTACCAATAGCAATGAAATAAGGAGTGACTTAATGTGATGTTTATAGCTAACATGACAATCATTATTTTAGCTTCAAGATTCGTAACGTATCATTGTATCAAGAGGTGATTCAAATTATCAGCCAATACAAAGTTTCCATTCATTTGATAATTCATTAATAATCAATAATAATCATGACCCAAGTTTGATCTAAAAAAACTTTTTTTTTTTTTTTTTTATAGAGTAGCCCTTACTCGATCGAGTGGCCCTTACTCGATCGAGTGCCTCAACTCTAAATTTTTTTTTTTTTTTTTTTTTTTACAATAAGTTATAGATTGTCAGTTATATAGCGTGTGTTGCTATATTATGGACAATCCTATTAAGAGATCTAGGACAATGACTTAAAGAGAAACAATGACAAAAAGAGTAGAAACATCTAATATCAGAAATGATATGCTTCACTTCCTAGTTGATATCTCCAACACCATTAACTTGTAGCACCAAGCACAAACAGTCTGAAACTGCATCAACGTGCTTATATCCTAACTGCAAAGCCTGCCAAATAGCCAACTTCAGTCCCATAGCCTCAGCTTGAAGTGGCGATTTAGCCCAGAACTTGGTCGAGCCACTCTGAAAAATAGTGCCCATATTGTCAATAAGAATCCATCCTGCAGATGCTTGCAATTCAGTAGTCCACGAAGCATCACACTTAAGACGGATACTCTCAGAACATAAATGTAAACCAATAAGAGGCGATGGCTTGGGCGATGCCTAGTCAACATTATTCGGTATGTATTTCATGTGAAAATCCTTTTATAGAATGTAAATCATCACCTCACCATCTTCATCGATTATTAGAATGTAGATAAAAATCGAAACCTAACAGATACAGAGTACGATGTATAAAGTATAATGCAAAGCAAATATTTTTATAATTTATTTTTAAACGATTTTCAAATCGAGTCATTAGTTGAGTCGGGTCAATCTGGGTCAGGTCATTTCGAGGGAAGGGTCGTTTGGGTCACTTCATATCACCATTTTGCTTAAAATATTATTTTCGGGTCATTTCAGGTAATTAGATCATTTCGGTGTCACTTCCTTCAAATCAGATCATTATTTCGGGTTGGGTTAAGTTCGGGTCAGATTTTTCGGGTCACTTTCGAATCTTGGGTCAGCCTAACAGGGTTGAATCATTCTTAGATCAGTTTTGTCAAGTCTAATTAAAAGTACCAGTACTTAATGACGGTATGATTAAAAGTGAGGTAAATGATGGAGAGTATGAGAAAAGAAAGGGACACAAACCCTTGTAATGGTATTCTTGGTAGGTAGACAAGTATTAATCAAATGACATCATACAAACTTGATATAGAATTAATTTACTAAAACAAGATGAAATAGATGATTATACTCCAAAACTTTTGTGGGTCAATTATCAATCAAGAATGCATCAAGTGCGGTGGGTGTCTACCAAAAGTTGTGGCACTCAATGTGGTTGAAACTAGAAACCTGAAGGGACCCTTTAAAAGAATAATACCTCCACTTTTAGTTTCTAAATGGCATAAACTAAACAAAGTTGTTAAAATGTAAACTTATAATTGTGCCTTATATCATTATATATGATGCATGAGATACGAAATCCCAGATACACTAAGATTGCATAATTTGCTTTTAATTTTATACGAGAATATAATATGTAAAGTATTAATGGGTATATTGTTACAAACCCTAAAATTATTTAGATGTGCAATGATAAATTCGTTAAATATACGGAAAACATCCCCTATATTATAAAAGATTAACAAAACTCTATTTTTTTCCGCTCAAGTTTCCCGCTTAATTATTCAACTTCTAATAATGCCCCCCCACCATTATTATTCTCTTTATATTTACATGACATAAATAAATAAAATCTTTCTTTACTCAAAAAATCATCGGTTAATGTTTAATTATTTATACTTTTAGTTGATGTAAATATGTAATCATATAATATCATTCTCTTTAAAAACAATGTTGACAAAATAGTATTCACAAAACACGCAAATTCTATTCGGGGTGTAAAATGATTGAACCTTCTATTTTACAATTCATCATATGAGACACAACGATATTATAGTTTCTCACTAAATTTTAAACTGAGTTAAATTACTGTAAATTAATTGTTATAAACTCTAATATCCTCCTCTAAAAAAACCGTGCATTTGCACGGGAACTATACTAGTATAAATCATTACAACTATATGAGTCAATATTTTAATACAAAATTAATTTCGACAAATTCGTCAGGATTTATATGTTATCGGTGGGTTTAGGTGGCTAGCAGAGACGCTTGACTCCTTAAACAGTAGTAGCTCGTTTTCTTTGAAAGTTTCATCCCCTTGACAGAAATCCTGACTCTACTACTAAGGCCATGTTTTTTTAGTTAAATGAAGCTGAAATGATTTGAACAAAATTAAAGTTTGTTGTAATGAATAGAGTTGAAACAAGCCCAACTGAACTGAATTGAATTGAAGTTTATTAAGATGAATAGGGAGGTTGAAATAAGGTGAGTTGAGCTTAACTGAATTGATATGAGCTGAAATTAAACCGAAAAGATGAGTGTCTAACTTAGGAAAATACCCGATCACATACTCCCAAAAGAAAAGATTCCAAATTCCTATACACGTACTTTCTCCATTCAACTTCAGTCTACCTATTTCATTCTTTTACACTATTCACAAATAAATATTTAATTTCAATTTTCTCTTAATATATACGTAAAAATATATTCATATGGGGATCTTGTTTGATTCGTCTTTACGAGGATATTAAAAATATCTAACTTTTATAATTTTTGCAAATACGTAGCTAACAATATTTAACGCTTAAAACACGCGTTGGTAAACGTGAAAAAGTGAAGTGATAGAGTGAAGTTGAATGGAGGAAGTATATACTATACCAAAAATAAAACAAAAGAGGTGATAAAATAAAATATCATTTTGTTTTATAAAGCTGGAATAGTCTTTTGATGTACTCGTATAATGTATCAATCAAGTTTGCCACATGGTACATGCGAAACTAACCAAATAACTGTAGACTGTAGCACCTTCAATTTTGCCAAAATAAGGGGACCCCTTAATCCTTTTCCCCCTACCTTGTTTATTAAAATCTTCATATATTTTTTGACATCATCTTCTAATTATATAAACCCACCCTGCCCTTATTTCCTCTCAACTTTGCATCTTACTACAAACATACACATAAACAAAATTTCCCACATCAAAGCTTCTCCATTACTCATGGAAGCACAAAATAAATCTACCTCGAATTTTGTCTCTGCCACTACTTGTATATCATCTTCGACCCCGATTTCATCAAATGCCTATATGGGTATTAATGATGTTATTACAATAAAAGTTGGTAACAACATTATTAAAAAAGGGTCAAAAAGAGTGAAATTATCACCAAATGAAGAGGAAAAAAGTGAGATTTCTAAGGAAAAGTTAAATTATGATGAATGCAAGGATGAAAATCATCAAAAACATATTATTGATCGTGAAAATGTAACATATAGAGGGGTACGTAAAAGAAGTTGGGGAAAATGGGTGTCTGAAATTAGAGAGCCTAGGAAAAAATCAAGAATATGGCTCGGAACGTATCCAACGGCCGAGATGGCGGCTCGAGCCCATGACGTAGCGGCTTTAGCCATCAAGGGTCAAAATGCATTTCTCAATTTTCCAAATCAAGCTCATTTATTGCCTCGTCCGGTTTCTACGTCTCCTAAAGACATTCAGGACGCGGCTGCAAAAGCAGCAACTTCTAATAAATCCGACCCAATTTCGAGCTCATCTACCAGCTCAATTTCCTCATCAACTACCACGAGTTTGTCTTCTAGTGAGGCTAACTCTTCTGAGTGGTCCAGCTGTTGTGTGGGGTCCACAAGGGAGCGCGATAATGGGCAAGATGATGAGTCTTTGTTTGATTTACCTGACCTTGTGATTGATGGTAAAAGTCAAAGGGGTGGAGGGTATTTTGGTCATTCTACATGGCAATTTGGACAAGGGGACGGTGAAGTTTTATTTGGGCTTGGTGATGACCCGGATCATATTGATCAACGACCCGGTTGTTTATGGGCTAATGGATGGGTTTATTAGATAATTAGGTGATAATTACATGGGTCACTCTCTTCACTAGTTACTTCTATAAATTTAATTTATTGTGTACAAAATTTGGTCAATAAATTTTGGGTCGAATTTGATCATATTCAACGAAATTATAAGGTTTCTTATATCTATTAACGGCCTACATCAAAAGAAAATTGAAAATAATAAATTATTTACTGAGGGTTGAGATGAAGGAAATGAAAATGTATAACATTTCTAAATATATAACGCGAAAAAGAGTGCATTATGGTCTAATTTGAAATATGTAAGGGAATAAGGGAATTACCCTTAGTTGAGAATCAAATATGGTCATACATACACTAACGAGTAAGGACATTATGTCAGCTTATTAGACTTTGATATTTTGGGCGGGCTGACCGGGCCAACCCGGCCACGCTCAGCCGGATGCATTTTTTCTAGCTCACTCCCTCAGCTCGACCAACCTTCTCACTGAGCTAGTTGACTAGGCTGAGCCCCACCCAACCCGATATATGCATGACCAAGTTCCACTTTATTAGTAGCACGTTTTGAAATCGGAACCAGGGTTTAAAATCTCGGCCGAGTTGTATCGGATTTTCACTCTATCAATACGAGATATCGCCCAAGATATCACCGAGATTCACAGCGATCCGTCCGCGACGACTGATTAAGGACCAGTTATACCGCTACCACGACTATGATCGATACCGAGATTTAAAACCATGATCGGAACTAATTTGCTAATGCCATGGTTCAATAATTTACTTTTCGGGTTGTAATGGTGCCTAAAATAAATCTCCATATTATTTTTTTCATGTTGGTGCATATAGCAACCATGGTTAAAAAAAAGTCATTATTACTCTATTGTATATATAAGAAAAACTAAAAATATATAAAAGTGGCGAAATTGATGGCGGCTAGTCGATAAGTCCAACTTTCTTATAATGGGTTTGATATTTTCATTTTTTTTGGCCATAATTGTACCTAAATAAATAAAAAAAATGGGTCATAGGGTTTTGGAATTTTGTGTGTTTTGTTAGTAAATTTCTGTATTATTATAATTTAGATGCTTGGTTTGTGGTGATGAGGAAGAAAGTGACAAATTTGAATGCCTTCACTAATTGTCACGCCGTAGTCCGTACCATATTTCATTTTAATTAAGAGGCTGAATTTTTTGAATTAATATGTTTTTATTTTTTGTACCTTATGAATTATGATAATAATTAAAATTCCATTTTCGTTGAAGACAAACAAGAAATCCCCCAGAGTATTATGCTTCACATGATATAAGAAAATAATTAAGGCATAGGACAATTTTTGCTAGTGGATAATTCCTTGTATTGAAGGAAGGTTCTTATATGACTTATTCCATGTACATGCATGAACGAATATTTTTCTTTACAAATGGAAAATATATTCTAATACCTCCTCCATTCACTTGGATTCAATACGTTTGTTTAATATTTATGAGGTGTATTTTAATAAAACACGTGGAATCCAAGTAGCATGAACAAGTATTTATTGACGGTTTGGTTTAAAAACATGGGGATATAAAAAGGGTTGATTATTCGTACTAATCCATTTTGCTTTGGTTTATGAAAACATGAGGATATAAAAAGGGTTAAAAACATAGTTTATTACATTTTTATTTTTTGGTTTTTTCAGTCAATATGTTAAACGTATATGAGTATTTTGTGATAAATCATTCTGTGTTTCATTCATTCAATAGCACAGCCTTATATAAGGTTTACAAGATCTCTTTGCATCCTATTAGTTAGGAAACAACCCGATAAAATCGGAACTACAATAACCAAAAGATAGCAAAATATCAGTATAATATCAAACTGATATTATATGCCTAATACCCCCCTCAAACTGGAGCGTGTAAATCAAGAACGCCCAGTTTGCGGAGAAGGAAAGCAAATTGTGCGAAGCCTAAGGCCTTAGTAAAAATACCGGATTGTAATTCGTAGTCGACGTTTTAGTAATCGTAGTCGGCGTTTTCATTCCGAATTACGATACTACCCTTCCCTCTCACAAACTCAACTCAAACTCTCTCAACAAAATCCCCAAATATTCAACTGCCTACACCACCAATCACCACGTTGGACACCCCTCCACCACCGTCGCTGCCCAGAAACTTCACTGCCGACCACCGCCACTGAAGCGCCGCCGACTAGCCGTCATTTTTCTCGCCGGAACAATAGGTGCCACCGGAGTATTGTTTCAAGTAATTTTTTTTTTATTTCTATCAAATTTTCTTAATTTCAAGTACTTATTAGATTAGTATTGTTGTTTGCATATATTATTAGTGATTAAATGGTTATTATTTGTTTTTGTTGGTGGAATTACAATCCGGATTAATTAGTTACGATGTTTACATATATTGTGGCGATTTGAATTAGTTAGGGATGTAATTTGTTAGATTTCAATTGAAATATGTTAGTTTGTGTTGAATTCGTGTTAATTAGTTCGTATTTGTTGCTTTCGTGTTGTTTTAATTCCCCAATTCGCGTTTAGTCATTCATTTTTTTTTTTGCGTCAATTCGTGTTGTCGTCGCCATGGGGAAGATGAAGATTCATCGTCTTCCTCATGGAGACACGAAATTCTGGGCGTGAAACCATGGTGTGCACGTTGAAGTTGAACGTGAAGCCATGGGGGTGCGTTGAGTTTCAACGTGAAACCCATGGACAAGACGACATGATTCAACGTGTATCCATGGGTGTGCGTTGGGTTTCACCGTAAGCACCATGGATGGGGTGCTGACTATTGTTGTGCTGCCATGGATACGGCGACTTAAGTGTATAGATACATTTTTTGTTTATTGATCCCCATGGGCATCTACCTAGTTCTTTGCGTTCAATAGCAGAAACTAGCTTGAAGCAATCACTTTCTAAGACGATCCTTTATGCACTGATACGGACCAGCAACCTCGAACCGTTATCGCGCTGCAATCACTTTACTAGCCAATATGCAAAAACTCTTGCACAACACCTGTGTGCCCAAATCTAGCAGCAAACTCGTCCATGGTGCGTATTTTTTTAAAAAAAAATCGTGTTTATGGTGATTTAAACGGTTTTTATTAATTTTTAATTGTTTTATTCGATTGTTTTGKTTATTATACTATTTATTTATTTTTTATATCATTTAATTGGACAGCTCGGAAAATAGCCAAGTTAGCCGATACATGTCTATCCAAGGAAGCTGAAGATCGACCTAATATGAGTGAGATAATACATGTGCTGAAAGAGGCTATGCTGGAATCTGAAACCAGGTCCTCCGAAAAGGGGCAATCAAGTGGAACTAGGAAGTAGTAACTGTCAGCAAAAAAAAAAAAAAATTGATTAAATCGTGTTGTCATTTATACAGGGTCTTTGGTACAAATCTTCCATTAATATGGTTATTATTAGTAACGATGTTTGATAATTGTTTCATCAAGATAGAGCAAAATAGCGGATTAGTACGCCAGTTACTGAAGAGTGAATGAAGCATATGAAGAATATGAGTGTGATCTGTAATGAGATGTAGGATTMTTTTATTGGAAGTTTATAGTGAGTTGGAGCATTGTAATGGCTTTAGTGCTTCATTTCTGGATCTGTATATCAGTATATGCATAACTATCTTCAAATAAATGGAAATAAATCAGGGTTTTGCAGATTCATCAACCGTTGCAAAATTTACATTCGTCACAAACAAAGGGTTGTAATCAACGRAATTCTCACCGAAAATCTCCAACGAGTCCTGATTCAAGTATCAAATTGGATAATAGTTAGAATATGAACAATTAATCGACTAAGAAAAAATAAAAAATAATAAAATACCCCAAATAAAGGACCAAAACAATTAAAAAAGTAAATTAATAGACAAAATAATCGAAAAAAAAAAAACAAAACAAAATTAATCGACTATAATAAGTTTTAAAAAAAAAAAAACAAACCATGGACGTTACAATGAAATTCATTGCCACTAACCATGGGTTTGGCAAAAATAGTCGACAAAAAGCCATGGGGAGATGATGAATATCTTCACCAACCCCATGGACCTCACGTTGAATGTTGTTGTGTACCCGTGGGGATGATGAAAATCTTCATCATCACTCCATGGGGTCACGTTGAGTTTCATCAACACCCCGTGGACTGGTGATGAATATCTTCATCACCTCCATGGGTACACAACCAGATTCAACATCACCTCCATGGTGATGATGAAGATATTCATCATTCTACC
>VHZZ01002153.1:89985-100149 GCA_009801015.1 Silene noctiflora
TTTTTTTTTTTTTTTTATGTTAGATCGCCATTAAATTTTTTTAATTGCATAGTAAAATCGTTTAATCTTTACTTTTTATATATTACTCATTAACATAAAGATGATTTACATAGTGTGTAACTATGTGACATTGTTAACATAGAGCGGCCGGTTTAACTCCTCGTTTGGTTGGTTTAACGGTAGCCGAGGTCTTGTTTAAAGTCGTCTTAAGTACAGATTTCTTATAATGCTCTTTTATTTTTTTCTAAATCGTTTATAAGCATCATTTTCACTTAGTATGATCTTAATCATCAATAATTTTTTAATTTAATCAGATTTTGCCCCATTTGTCGAGCTGGGAAAGAATCTTGAAAATAAAGGGTAAATAAAAAAGGTAACCTATTGCTAAAATATGCTGTCTCCCTTCTCCCTTTCTCCTACATCTTTTAATTAGTGGCTTAAATAGTTGAAATCACTTTTAAGGCTATTATTAAAGATTGACTGTTTATAATCTAAACTTGCTTATGTGTTCTCAACAAGGAGATTCCCAACAAAGTGAATACAGTTCACTTATCAAAGTAAAGTAAAAGTGATTACAAATTCAACTTTTTTTTTTCTCATAGATATTGTTCAATTTGTTGGATTATGGTTTAAATCTGTTTAGTTGTCATTTCGAACGATTATCGTGAGAGCTCATTGGGTATTTATATCTGGTAAAATTGACCCGATCCGACCCGACCCAAACTCTACACACCCGAAATGATTCGGTCCAAAATTGACCCGACCCAAACCTGACCTGTTAGCCAAGTCTAGGCGAAAGTTCTATTTATAAACTTTCCATAATTTTAATTAGAAGTCGTTTGCTTGATCAAAGAACTTCAACTTCCTTGGAACTTGCAATTTATAGGAATTATGTTCCATCATCCAATTCCGGTGAATTTGGCAAATCGTTTGTTTGTCCATGTAAAAATTAAATTTCACATAAACTTCTAATAACCAAGGAAATAGATAAGACACTTTTTATATTACGCAGGCATTGAAAAGTTCCTAGAAAGTTCGAATTCCTACATTTTCCCCAACCAAATTAAACAACCTTGTTTTGTTTAAATCATGGACGGGTAATGCATGTGTTTTTCATTCAAGTGGTAAACAAACGACCCCTAAACCTTGTTGAGTCGTCCTAATGACGTAATTAAGTACTAAGTAGTTAGGATGACCTTGAAATGGTGAGGGCCAATTTGTGTCATTGAGTTGAGGTCTTGAAAAAAGTGGTGACCTTACATGTGACAACTTGTTATCGACTTACAACATTAAATGAACAAAAGGAAAAAAAAAAAGTACAACTATTTACATCATAAAGTGTAAAATGATTGAGTTGGTGACCTAGGTCGCGACTTTCTGCTTGGGAGGGTGAAAGTGGGTTAAGATTAATAAGGTGTAATTAAGAGGAAAAATTTTGGTGACCTGATTAACTCGACTTTCTGCTTGGGGATGGTCTAACAAACCACCAGTTTTGCATATCATAATTTCAATATTCTGAATCCAAAATCTGTATCTATCAATAAAATGTTTGTCTGTTTTATTTATTTATTCTTTAAATTTTATATTATCTTTCTTGCATTTTTTGTTACACAATTAAACCAAAGATACTAGCAAAATAAGGTTATTATTTTATAGTTATTCATAAAAAATGGGACTACATAAGACTGAAGTTTGACTTGTCGAGAGAGTTTACTATAAACAATAAGTCTTGCTTAAAACGGAATATCCGCACGGTGAAATACTATGATATGGGCTAATAAAACAAAAAATTTGGTATTTCTGAGTCAACTTGCAATGTAATTTGGTATGTATTTGACTCGTTTTAAGTTTAAGACATATAATGTCTGTCATAAATGAGAATTTGTGTACTATAAAAACACAAGACTTAAGGGAAGAGAAGGAGGTCAATTATTTGATGACAAGTGAACCAAATTGAACGTGAAAGATCAAATTATTTATCAAATACATTGCAAAAATAGAAAGGCAAACAAATAACTGAGACAACCCAAAATAGGTAAGTGTTAAATGTGAGAGGAGTATAAGATTATTTGCTTGTACTCCGTAATTGCTTGGAAATCTTTGTCATCCAATTCCTCAAAGTGAGGTATTTATACAATGATAAACTAGTTTAGACTCCTAAAATAAATGTACGGTATATAAATTTTTTTTTTTTAAATTACTTATATAACTAATATAGATCTCACGTATTCCGCGGTATATATAGACTTTTTTACTTTTTACAGTATTACTTATAAATTTTAGATCAATATCTCACTAATTTTCATATTTCCACCTCATTGAATTGTATTTTGATTTGAGAAAAAAAAGTTAGTCTAAATATTAATCAAGACAATTGAGTAATTTCGTAAAATGTGTATTTTTATGAAAATATTTTAATTATCTCAAATCTAGTGATTTCATATTTATAAATTATCTTAAATTCTTTTCATAAATTAATTTTTGTCACGAAATTAATAATAACGGTTTATGATTATGTATAGTTATTGTTTTATTTATACCGATTTTATTTGATTTTAGTTAAAAGGTCAATTTTTAATGTTTAATCGTGAAAATATTATAGGACGATAAAAGATTGTTATTTTCTATATACTCCTTAATAAAAGATTAGTTTATTAATGAAAGAAAATCTATTTTATTTTCATATTTAAGTTGGATCATTTTGGAGGGAATTTCTTTTGAAGATCTTTATTCTCTTAGTAGATATTCCTAGAGGATTGCACTTAGTGTAAAAAATAAGAAAATGCTTATGTGTTGTATAGGATAATTGAGGGGTAAATATTGTGAAATAAAATAACTGACATGTTAGGGTATTGATAACTATAGCAACTGGATTTATTTTAGTATGTGAAATACTTAGGCGGGAAAAATGAGCGGGATTATTTGTAGGAGTGTTATTCTTTTAGTATATAGGGGATAGTGGTATCTCATTAGTTGTTCTTATTTCTCGTGACAGTATATGGAGTTTTTTTTTTTTTTTTTTTTTTTTTTTTTTTTTAATAAATTGCTTATATAATAGAGCTATCTCATTAATTATTCATATTTCTCGTCATTTTATATGTAGCAATTTATATGTTTATATTAATTTTATTTAAATTTTAATTAAGAAAACATATTTTAGAGTTTAGTGAAAATAATATAATTTGATGAAAAGATTAATATTAATGAAAATATAATTTAATGAAATAAAATATAATTATTTGTTTATTTATTTAGTAATTGGACTTAATTGTAATTATCTTCCTTATTTAAGAAGATACTTTTTGGAAAAAAAAATTAGATTCACCTATTATTTTAGTAGATAGGGTATTCCATAACCTAAGGCATTTCAAAAGCCTCTTATTTATGACTATTCATTATATACTAGCCGTTCAATTCATTTGTTTACCTTCTTTATTTTTTGTAAGGGTATTTTAATCAAAGATAAACAATAGTAAAAGCAGTACGTAATACGAATTTTACGATTGAAGAAATACAAAAAATACAACAAAATCAAAAAAGAACGTTTTCTTTCCTCATCTTGATTATCTTTTCATAATTCTTCTCATTTTCTTCATTACATAATCATAATTCTAACGATAAACAAATGATCGAGATGGAGGAGTAACAATTACATAAGCACTCAGTCAGCTATATATAGTACCCTAAATTGCTCATCAATTTTTTATTTTTTACAAGCTAGACTTGTAGTTGGAGTTCATGTATGGCTGTATATGCGATTTGGGAAAGCCACCTAACAATTATTTTGTACGTGTTATTTTAATGTCAAATGGAGTTTAAATATTAGACTGTAGATCTTTGTTTCGATTTGATAACACTTCACATAATAATATCTCACTAACTTTATGAGGTTCATGATTAAACAAAACAAAAAAAAAAAGATGATAAGAACAATAATGCAAATAAGATGTTTCCTTAAAGTTTCAAAGATGATATTTCACTTAATTATTTTATAGCTCATTAATTAATTATAATCAATTGCAAATATTTATCGACAATTCAACATAGGTAAGACGACGGAGTTTAATGTCATGGTTGGTAAGGTATTTTATATATATATTCGCGTAAGGTATAGTGACTTTTGGAGTGAAAGGCGATTGAGGTTTAGACCTGCTCTTTTACGCTTAATTTCAACTAACTTCATTCAACCTCAACTTATTTCAGCTCTATTCATCCCAGCAAATTTTAGCTCACTTCAACTCTATTCAGTTTATTTCTGTTTCATTTTGCCTAAAAAGACATGGCATTAATTTTAAAACTTTAGGTGAATAATTAAGACTCGGTCATTAAATCAAGAGGAACGATTGATAATTTAACACCGTAGCTAGCTAGTATGAAAAACTAACGATAATCGAGTTCCCTTCCGACATAACTAAGATCCTCTACCGATCAAATATATATCGAAACCCTAAGCAAACCTTGGTAGGTAAGGGTATTATATTTAGCAATGTCAATAAGGCAATTAAGTATTGCTTAATGAAAAATGTATACTCCAAATATAGTACTCCGTATTTTGATTTGTAAACAATAAAATTGATAATAGGATCCACTAAGCCACTAGCCTTAATAATCATAACACAGACACTGTAAATGTATACGATATCGTGTTTGGTGACATCATTCACTATCTTAATATATCACACTTGATTTAGGTACTAATTAAATGTATGTGTAATAAATATATATAATCATGAATCTTTCTGCGCAACCTTCATAACATTAATAATTACGCCATTGAAGAGATCAACGATATATAGAAGAAGGTGCAACAGTATATGCCACTATACATTTCTAGGACCGGTGCAATTGGGATTCACTTTTGCACGCATTTTTTTTGTAAACTAACTCGTAATTTTTAAGTAAGTTTTGAAAAAAAAAATTATGATATGTGTTGATAAATTTGACTTTGACATGTAGCAAAAACTCGTTGTAATACTGATAGAGTAAATGAAATTAACAACAGAAAATGATAACATAAAGAAAATCTATTATAGAAAATTTTAAAAACCATATTTTAGAAGTAAGAAAATTTAAGGGAAAATGGAGTTATGGGATTTGAAACCATAACTTTCAAAATAAAAACAATCATATTTTATCAATACACCACTTTTCGAATAACGATACAAAGCTACACTAAATTGTTCTTATCGTTTCTCAATGGGGGTTCAATGGAACCCTAACTTCAAAACCCTACATTTTCATTTTACACGAAAACTCAATATCAAAGTAATATTGCAATCAATAATTATTGAAAGACTACCATATACTACTCCCTCCTACTCCGTATTCAACATATTATTTATGTTTTATTAAAATACTCTTTATAAAAAAATAATTTCGTAAAGAATTTGTTGAATAGGAGATTAGGAGGGACTATACGACATCCACTGCCTTGCTTACAATACCTAATTACCTACTATTCTCATTTAACGGAAACAATAAATGAGGTGCACCCATATTGAAGGGTAGTTCATGTACACTTGTACATTATTATTATTNAAAAAAAAAAAAAAAAAAAAAAAAAAAAAAAAAATCAATAATCTATGTTCCTCAACTAATTAGAGTTGACCCTAAAAATAAAGAGTCCACCTTATCACCTTGAAGTCAGGGATTCGATAAATCCAATCGCTTAAAAGTACAAACAACTAAACTAAACGAGTTTTACCCAAATTATGATATTGTGCAATTGTCCAATAAAAGAAAATTGTTTGACGAGGAGACTATAATATTTGCATTCGGATTTTCTATGAACGTGATCAACCCAATAGATTTGTAGGGTTGAATTTTAAATTTTTTGTATTTAAATTTTATTTATTTGACCTAGTTGACAAAAAGATAGTTGTGTGCTTAAGACTTCATAATTAAAAATAGTTTTGAAAATGCAAAAACAATTACTCAATATTTTATGGTATGATGAGAAGGACTTTTCCATCATTTCTTTTACCTTGGGCACGTTTACAAAGCACACATATTATGCGAAACACGTTATATTTGTCTTAGACCTGTCTGAAAAATCCTGTTATCAACTTAGCTTTTGTACTTCTGTTTGCTAAATTAGTTGAAAAAGTAGATAAAAACTGAAAAAAATTGAAATTTAAAAAGGTAACAAATAAAGTAATTGAAAATTAGAAGACGATAAAGTAACTAACTATATAAAAAATAATGTTTAGGAAAGGAAAAAAAATTTCTCCATTTCCCTTCATTATCTCTTGATAGTCCAGATTTTGTGCCGAAACGATCCAACGGTCAAGTGTTTTAAATTAAAGAGAGTATAATGATTTTATATTGGTTTATACAATATAGTGGCATATACGAAGTATTGTTTAAAAATTGTGTTTCACAAACTTTTTTATTAAAGGTGACGGTGTTTCACTAAGTGCTTTTATTAAATGTTGCTTTTGACAAAAAATCCTAGTCGTACTTTGTATTTAGGGTTTTTTTGTCAAACACAATCTTAAAAAAAAAAACATATTTACAAACACCACCTTTAAAAAAAAAGTTTGTCAAACACAACTTTTAATAATTTTTTTTTTGTCAAACACAACATTTTGGCGGAGGGCTCAACATTTTGGTCAGAGTTTGACCAATTGCAATGGGGTAACTTTTAGTCGATATTTGAAATAACAAACGAAGTCTGTTTGAGGTGTTCTTGGACTCGTTGGAAATGTGTGAGTACATGCTTTACAACGGTTGTCAACACGGTGATCAAAGGTGGCCTTATGTAGGGTAGATTGGTGTGTAAAGTAAGGCTGGTCAGAGAGGGTTGATGTAAGTCAAAGTAGGATTTTTCCGTGGGTCAATTCACTCCCCTAGAACCACCATTTGCAACCAACGACAACCGTACCACAAACAACACAACTACGACATACCATGCACTCCCCTCAACTTACATACCAAAACATCATAACCCCAGTCAAAGACCCACAAAAAACCCGTTGTAAACCAAACGTACAACCCTTTTTTCTGACCAACCTTACTTTACCCCTGGAAAGCCTGTACTCCCTTCTTTCCAATGAATCCAAAAACACCTCAAACCGACCCCGTTTGCTATCTCAAATATAGACTGAAAGTCACCCATTGCAAGTGGTCAGTAAGTTGTCAGAATCCAGCCAAAAAGTCGTGTTTGACAAATTGTTTTTATCAAAGGTTATGCTTGACAAACTATTTTTTAAAGGTGGTGTTTGGAATTTTTTTTTAGAGGTTGTGTTTGACAAAAAACCCTTGTATTTACTATTATTGACTGAAGGGGTAAAAAAGAAAATAAATTACCTTATTTCTCAAGTGTTACCCAGACGGCATTTCATTTCTGGTGTTTTATTTTTCCCAAACACTTGTAAAAATTAAAATAACTGAAATTCTGGTAAAATAAGCAAATTAAAATGCTTTGATAAACAGAGTCTTAATCTTCGCTTTGAAATTCTGGTCAAATAAGCAAACTTATTTTACAGTGTTTGGCGCATAACAGGAGGTCAAATGTTTGATTACACAAAAATTTGGAATGTTGCTGTTAACTTTCATTGTTTTTCGACTTGTTTATTCCACCTGCTTTGAATAAAAAGTCGCACATAGTAGTGAAGGCAACTTTGCTTTGTAACAGATAGTAGAAAGACATACGGAGTATTTATCAACATTGAAAGTAGTATAAATCTTAATGATAAACAACCTATTTATCTCGTCTAATTAAATGTTACTCCATGTTAAACGCTCCCCTTTACCCCCACTCTAGAAGTGGCAATTAGGTCAATCAGTCAGGTATGTGTCGGGTCAAGCCGGTTTGGCTCATATCGGGTCAGCCTACCCTTTCTGGTCGAGTCAGGTTCGCGTTGTTATCGAATCGGGTCATTCCTGGTCAAATGATGAATCAGATCGGGTCGGATTTGCGTTGTCATTATCGACAATTACTTTATCGCATGACTTCAATTTTTGACCATTAAGTTTAGCTTTCAACCGTGATTTGGTTTAGTTACTCTATTATTAAGTTAAACATAACAAACTAATACCAAATCATATTTATTTTGATCAATATTAATCTTAATAATTATCGGGTCATTGATTAATCATGTTAATATTGGCGGGTCCATATCACGTCAGATCGTTTTTGGGTTCCGATCACTGATAATCGAGTCGTGTCGGGTTACAGGTCATCATCAGGTCGTGTCGGGCTACTTTCAGGTCGAGTTACTGGTTAAGGTTGCCAGCTCCATAATGGCCCACTCCTTACATGGATGCATAACAATTTTTTTTCAAAATACATATTATAAGCACCATAGAAAAGGCATAAAAGAACAAAATCCACACAAATGAAAAAAGATACGGAGTAAATAATAACAAGAAACACATGATGCAAAAAGTAATATGTCTTCCTCCCATATGACCTTTATTTAGTAGGGGCAATTAATAGAAAAAAAGGAACCCATGTAATTTTAGTTAAATGTAGACGTACTGTCCCCCAACTTACAAAGGACGATGCCCTTCCTAGTTCCTCCCTCCCTATAATTGCATTCCTATTACATCCACATACATTTTATTCAACGCAAATCTTAAGTTTAAGACTCGAGTTAAATAGTAGGAATAAGACAAAAACATAATGTATAGGGAAATATAACAAGTTTGTCGTACATATATGCTCAAGTGAGGTAGTATTTGAGGACATATATTTCCGTTTTAAGAGAGACTAACAGGTTATTGTATATTTGTATAAGTACTTGTTGTTGTTGTTGTACTCTTATTGATAAATAAGGAATCCAATGATGATAAATTTTAAAGGCAACATAAATAAGCATATGGTAGTGACCTACAAAACACTTGAATCTTGGCATTATCATTGATTATTCCCTCCGTATCAAAGTTCAAGGATGTCTTCACCTAATAATTGACACTACTCTAGATATAGCATTGCATCTAATCAATCAAGTTCAAATCATCTATTATTGTAGTATCAATGTACTCTTTTTTTTTTTTCCTTTGAAATTATTTACTTCATTATATAATATTTGAAGCAAATTTTTAAAAATACGGCAAATTCAACAAAAATTAAAATCTTTCAAATAGATTAACCGAAAAGCAATTAAGTAACGTAAATATTCTCACTATCATGATAAGGCGTTGTTTGGTTGTCATTACATAATTAAATTCTTAATGTATTTGAAAGACCCATGAATTGCTCAAAAGTTGCTTATAAATTCTTTTGTACGATAGTCTCAAATGTGAGCAGTAGAAAAGTGACCACTTTTTAAAATTTTAACAGATATTGACCACTTTTGGCTAAATAATAACAACTTTTAATGGTTAAAAAATGATAAATTTTTTCAAAGTAGTCACTATTTACCCAAAACAATTACTATTGATTAAAAATAAGTCAAATTTTGCAAAAAAAAAAAAAAAAAAAAAGAAAAAAATCATCGCACATGGTAACAACTAAAAGTTGTCAACCAAACAATACAGAGAACTTATGCAATGTGGTATAATTATTTGCTTACTGTTAATTAAATGATCTATCTCAATGAATATAAAAGATTAACAAATGAATGATACCGAGGGAGTATTTATTTTCATTATTAAGGTGTATTATTCAATACAACTATCTTCAAATACGCATACCCTATTCTTTTGACTTAATTTTGCTCGACTTTTTTGAACTAAAATTACAAGATCTTAATTTTTCTAACTTACACTTATACGATCTGAATTGAATTTATAAGATCTAAATTTTTCTAAACTTATAAATACTAAACTTTAAGATTTAAACTAAACTGAATTTATAAGTACAATTTAAACTTTTATGAATTTAATTAGTGACTTTAACTCTAAAAAAACATGACCTTATAAGAAGAAATGACAAAAGATTGTTTGGGGCTTGCTAAAGATCGCCCCTCTTTTACTCATCTCGCCCCTAAAAATTACCTTTTTGCCCTTGTTAATTTATTTTTGATATTTATTATTTGAACTTTACTTTTCGTATTTTTTATTAAACCGCTTCAAAACCGTTTAAAAAACCGTTTTTCCGCTCGAAATTCAAAATTTAAAATTCGAACATCGAAACCGAACATCGGAACTTCCTCTTCCAAATTTGCCTTTCGTGTTCCTTATTCACTTCGTCTTCAATTTCGAAACCGAACATCGGAA
>VHZZ01002154.1:65840-80900 GCA_009801015.1 Silene noctiflora
CACACATTCTAGTAAAAGCGAAATGGGGTAATAGTTGAGTATATTAGTAGTTAAATTATAGTTTGGAGTATTTTGAGAAACACCTCAATAGTTTGGAGTATTCTTATTAAATAACCCTAAAAAAAGAATATAATGTGTATTGTTTATAAAACATCCTTTTTAATTGAAAAAAAAATATCATAAAACTCAAAAACTCAACAATTTTATATGTTACATTAATATATGTATACACACAAAATTCGGGACAAATATTTATTTATTTTTGTTATTCTTGTTGTATATAGTAGTAAAAAGATAACGAGATGGTTAAAGACTTAAAGTAGGTTAAGATAGGACTTGATAAAACAGTAAAAACGAGAACTAGGGCTTCTATGTGGTTTAGAAAAAAATATTAATATTTTAATGCAATGACTAGGTCGCTATTCCCCGTGTAATCCCCCTTATACTAAAAGAATAAGAGATTACTAAAAATTTTCAGCTCAATTGATTTATTCTATAATTACACTTCACCATATCATATTTACAAATGGGTCATACTTTCCAAACAATAAATATCTCTACTCCGTTTTAAAAGGATGTAATATATTTTTCAATTTGCATAGACATAATAATAAGATATTCTAATTTTGTCATAAATGAAATTGCACTAATTATACGTATGCTGTGATAAAATATTTTACTATTATTATTTTTAAAACTAAACATGATGGCTATGTACGATTATTTAGCAAACATTTTCATTCTAAATAATTCTACTATTATGTTTTTTTGATACAAACTTATGTAATATTCATGGATTTACTTTTAAAATGAAAAAACTTACGAATTATATTTTTTTCCACTTTAACTTAATATATCCCTTCCGATTTTGGTTAATTTTGTTATTTAACAAACACGAGGTACATAAATATAATTATTACAACGCATATCTTATCTGATTGTATTACTAATGTCATTACTACGATATTTTTTTGAAATAAAGTGAACAAAATGGTTTAAGTAAAACCGACAGTTTTATTAGGAGTAAAAGGTTGAACTTTCTCTATTCTACCCCTTAATATAATTTTTCTTCCAGTTATAATGTTACTCACCTATTGTAATTGGATTTCTGCCTCTAAATATAAAATATTACTAATAGTAAATTTTATAATTAAATTTCAAATGAAGTTAAATCAGTGGTGTAATTGATAAATTCTCTAATATTTCTGTCTAAAAATTTCTTTAAATCAGTGGTGTAATTAATAAATTCTCTAATATTTCTGTCTATACTATTAGCTCCTCTTAAAAAAAAGAAAAAAAGAAAAAAAAAGAAAAGTAAGTACACTAATAAACATGGTCTAAAAGAAAATGGAGCGAATTGCATAGGTAGTCGCCTAGTCGTATCCTCGGACACTGGTACTCGTTAGTCGTTACCTCTGTTCAGAGCGCTCAAAGTTGAATGTTTGGTTAATTAGTTCAACAACAGCATCGGACTGCGGAGTACTCGACTCAGTAACATCTTTGATTCAATCTCTCCCATCTTCGAAACCCTAATAATGGTGGATCAAACTCCTTATTCTATCCCCCAAACCGTATGCTCTCTCTCTTTACATTTTTTCATTATTAATTCAATTCTACCCTATTGTTTCTGTTTCTATGATTCCTTTAATTGTCGTGATTCAATTTAACCTTTTTTTATTTTTTTGTTTGTTTGTTTGCTTGTTTGCAGAATTACGCGCACGATGAAGATATACCGATTGATTCCATCAAAGCTAGATGTAATTGCTTCTATACTAACCTCAATTTAATGCTGTCAATTTGAGTAACAGGAATATTGTTTGTATTTTGGATTTCGTTCACAATTTCCTATTGTAACCTTGTTTTTCGACATTTGTAACAGTTAGAAATGTGGTCAAGCGGCACGCAGAGTTAACAGACCGCCTTTCCAGGTCCCAATCTTGTTCATCCCTTTAATATGATTTCATTCACAATTTCATATTGGAACCTTCTATGAGAATTTCTCGAGTTTTTAAGGGTCAGACAGTCGTATTTAGCAAATCGACTTTTCTTGTACGGAGTATATTTTTGTAGTTGTAACTTTAATGTTTACCCAGGACAAAGGTGTTATATGGGTTTCTTGAATACTGGAATTACTTGCATCGTTACTTTCCGTGTCCCGATTTCAACTCCTTGCTCCTGCTCAATATCTTGCATTGCAATTTTTTTCGCTGGCCATTGTGAAATAACCGATTCCTTGTGCTCTATTGTTCAATAGAAGTTCGTAACTGAAATACTTGTAGTATTCTATTTTTTAGGGATTCTGACAAGATGATATTTGAGCGTTTGCAGAAAGAATTCGACGCTGCACAAGCATCTCAAACTCAAGGTAGCTACTGCATTAATATTTTAACATAATGTTATTATAAAACAAATTTGATGACTATTGACTCCTATTTTTATTTACAATCTTGCATATTTTCATATCTTCTTCCAAATCTGTATATCTACCTTGAAACCTTAGGGTAAAAGTACTTTTCACAGCTTGAGAGCATAAATGTTTGGCCCCCTTGTTGTAATGGTTGTCATCTGTTTGGTATATTTATCTACATGAGTATCATCCCTTTTGGTGTTCTCCTACGGCCTCTCTTGGATTTAGGGTAAGGTAATTGTGACTGGAGTAGTAGCCCTTAAAACAAAGGAGAAAGGGAGAGAATTGTATGGTGAATCCCGGGAGACAAAGTAAAAGCGCTTCATCATTTGCCCTATACTTTGAAATGCTCCTCCCCGCCGATCAAGCAGCAACGCTGCTCTTAATAGGCTTAGCATTAAGTTGCTATCGTTGTTCGGATAAGTCAAGTCCCTTCAGTCGGTTATCTCAGCCTCTCAGGTGGTCTTCCCTTATCTTCCCTAACATTCAGAGTTGCTCTGGTTTGAGAAAAGAGCACCGGCCGAGCGCCCTGAATGAATAAAGAAATGGACAGCAGAGGAAATGGGGAACTACTACTACATACAAATCTTCATTAACCCAGCCACTAGGGAGAGTCGGGTAACTATTACCCGTTTTAGAAATCCTACAAAGAGCGGGCATTTTAATCAGCTGATTTATTTATTTATTTATTTGTTTTTGAAAAAAAAAGGTCACTTTTTGCTATTTTTACCCTATTTTCCTGCATGGCAAATTATATCCCCTCCAACAAAGAATAGATTTGGAGGGAAAATTCCTTCAGTCCCCTTCTTGTTCCACTCACTCCCTTTCCCTTCCCTTTTTCCCTCTTACCATTTTTTGTATCCAAACACAACCTTAGTTTATACTTCATACACCTGCTGTCTCGATCATTTATTCACGTTTGCTTTTGGTTCAAAGACCAAGGAGGGAGGTAGAGACTATTTGTAACTATTGCTATTGGATGACAAGTGATCCAACACATTAGAAAAGGTAATTTACCCCAAAATGGAATAGGTAAAAAACATACCAGATAGAGGGGGTATAAACAAGTGACTTAGAATTTAGGTGATAAAATAATAAAAGCCTTTTCTGATTTGTAGTAAGCTTCATGGTTTTTTTTTAACCTGGCGATGATAAAGCTTTGGCCTTGTTGTAAAAAATGTCTATTTTCCATCCTACATTTTGGTCGTATCCATGCAAGTATAGTTAACAGAAGTTGTGTTTCAGCTAAATGTAGCATATGATAGATCTCTGTTTGAAAAACATTGGTTAATGTCTTTGGTTTTTTGTTTCGTTTCGTTTTTGTTTTCAGTACCTTAGTTATAGTCATATATTGACGATGAAATTTATTGTCGGAATATTTTTGTTATGACACTTGCCAACGAAACAACATATCCCATTCATCAAAGCGACATCTGAGCCTGCTCTTCCAATTCTGCAGAGATCTATCTGGAAGGTGAAGACTGGAATGACGGACTCTTAGCCACCATAAGAGAAAGGGTATTTTTTATTTTTTCCCTCTTTATATCTTATATGAACATTTTGCTGTTTATTTTTCACTCTTTCATAATATCAGGTTCGATAAGTTGAATTTTTTGCTAAATGGTGGTGTTTTTAGGTTCACATGGAGGCAGAGAGAAAGGCATCTGGCGATTCAAACATGCTGCTAGATTCTCCTCTCCTTGAAAAATTCACTTACAGAGTGGGGAGCAAGGTACATTGTCTAACCACCATTCCATAAGACTTTTCTCATTGTAAAGGATGTGATTGTCAAAAACCTTAGCTTGATGTATTATGAGCAACCAATGCGGAGTATCTCATGCATCCCAAATGGAACATGCTCTAGTGTTAAAAAAAAGTACCTTGTAGACTTGTAGTGAGATGAATAGACAAGTCAGCAGAAAGTGGGGATTCTATAGGGTTTTGTTTGGCTTCTGTCAGTCAGCAGCCGCTGCAGGTTCTGTTATCCTCCTTTCTCCGTACAGATGCAAAAGAGACCCATTAAGTGGCATAAAATTTATATTGTAAATGTTTCTGGGAATCTATGTAGAAGAATGTCATATTTCTGGTTTAAAACAATTTGCTATAAGCAGTTGTAATAACTTTGTTTAGAAACTTCTAATGTTACAATATCAAACTTGTTAACTGTATGAGTGGAGGATGAATGTATGATTTACATCAACGTGATGATGGAAATTACTAATATTTTATGTCTTGCTGTTTGTGCTTGACTTACCATACCTGCTTGTGTAAGGCTAGTTCTCTATGGTGCATAGTGGGTTTTATGGAGTTAACCAGGATCAGGTTTGCCGCCTGAGAGAGAAATCTTGATATGGCACAGATTAGTATCATGAACATAACTTTGAAATAATGTGGCTTTGGTGGTTCAATATTGAAGTGAACGTGCTTTGGAAGAAAGTAATGAAAATGACTGAGCTGTTTATCGCGCTTACCAGGAATGCCTGGGCAAAATGATTTCCTATAGTTGGCCATGTCTTTGGAATCAATCTCTTTGATTTGAACTTTGAAGCCATTTAAGTAAGCTGTTGGAATTTACCCTTTAAGGTTTGCAAAGTTGTTACGGACATAGATTAGTAAGCAAGCTGCAGTAGATTAAGTGGCTCCCTCGATTTTCGTCAAATGCACTATGATATGCTTCTAGTCGTAGGTACATTTTGGTCATATTGAGTCAAAGTTAAAGCATAGTGTAATGGTAACTGTCAGTTTTTTTTTTGCAATGTTCCAACTTTTCTTACTTTGTAATTGCTAAATAATCGAACTGCATCTTGAACAATTCATGAAGAGCTGTTTGTATCCTTATATTAAAATTCAAAGTAACAAGACATATCAGCTAACGGGCAAAACTTTATACAGTTTTTTTACCGTATCTTTTTTATTTGAGAACAGGTAATATGTTGTTTGGAAGGTGCAAGGATAGGCATACAGTATGAAACATCTTTTGCAGGTAATACTAAATACATTGGAATGCATAAGACCATGAAATAAGTACTTCTATTAGTGGTAGTGTTTGTTGAGGCTGACTTCATGTTATAGAACAATGTCCTTGTTATTGTGTATATAGGTTTCCCTACAGGTTGATTTAACTGTGTCAGGCAGAAAGAGAGGATGAGTTTCATATTGCGAACCAGATATGTTGCATACGAAAATAATAACATCAAAAGTTCTTTTAGGGTCCTTTAAAACAAACTGTATTATTCTTTCGAGGAACATGCTGATTAAACTGCCTTTAGTTTTATCTAACTGATTGAACAGGGGATAAAACAGTGAGGTGTCTGTCACATGGTTACCGAATTCGCTATGAATACGTCCTTACCAATTCGCGATTCGCTCTTATAGAATGTGTGTTATATGTATTTTCAGTAAGGAACATAATAGAATTCGCTTTTAACAATTCGCGATTCGTAGGGCACCGAGCGAATTCGGTAACCATGGTCTGTCATATTTGTGATGAATGTTACTTAGAGGGCCTACACTATATTAACCTTTAAATTAGTTGCACACCTTATCCATCCTACTCTGCTGTAGTGGGAGCCTCTTTAGAGGTGCTGAGATAACAATGTGGATGATGTGTTTTATATCAGAATAAGAGGCACAGACTTTCTTAGGCACAAGCTTTCTTTCCTCCCTCTTATAGAGTTTTAGTTATGTGGTCGTGATTCCTTTTTTCTTGTGGCTTTTTCTTCTTCTTCTTTGCGAGTTGTGGATGTCGCTTCACTCTGTGGAATGTTCGTGAAAATGATTCTGGTTGAATATTGCTTCTGGACTTCTGTATCTACCTCAAGGTATATTTCATCTTTCTGGTTTTTCTGCGCAGGAGAACCTTGTGAATTCTACCATTGTGTACTTGAGAGCAAATCATTTTTGGAAAAGATGACTGTTCAAGAACATACAGTTCCTTTCTTTCTTCCAATAAGAGAAGCTGAAAATGATCTTCTTTCATCGAATGCAATGGTGAGGTTGGTTGATACCCTCTAATAAAATCCACCTTGTATTCTAGCTCTTCTCAAGAAAGCTGTTTTTGCTTTTATTTCCAGAAATTTATAGACCATGTTGGCGAGCTTTTGCAAGCATATGTAGATAGGCGGGAACAGGTAGAATCATATCTCCTCCATTTTGTTGGTGGAAAATAATATTTATTTTATTTTCTCTGTTGGAAAATGATTTGTAAATGGATATTTAAGGTTTAAATTTGCTGTCTTTTGCCCTTTTCCTTAGTAGAATTTGTCATGTTAAATCAAAACGTAGCTTGATTTATTCAGAATACTTAAATGTGAGCATGACCAGATTGTAGTAATTTTAAATGATACTAAAGAAATTAGTGATCCATGTTCTACCTGCAAAAGCTGTGAGAAATAAAGGCATCTTATATTGTAAGACTCTGGTTCTGGGTAAAACTTGGATGTCTATTTCTGGTGTTAGATCTTCTCTATGCCTTTGTATTGATTGTTGTTTCTTAGCGGGCAAAAGAAATGATTTTCTGCATGTCAATCTTAACTCACGTGTCTGTCAATGTGACCTTTCTTCTGATAAAGACCCCCCAGCGCATCACAAGCAATCAGACGTAAGGCTTCCCTGCATGGAATAGGATCATTCAAGTCACTAAATGCACCGTACAAATGTCCCTAATAGGATTGTTTTTTATTTTTTTTATTTTACTTTTATTTTTTATTTGGGTTACCTGAATTACTCCACTGTATCCATGACAAATCAGAACATTATCAAAATGCTGTATGCCATTTTTTTATTAATCTTGAAAAATTGCTGGGAATGGGGGTGGCTGGTTGGCCTGTTACTTTTACGTTTTGTTCCATTGGATCATTTTTTACTAGGATTGGTATCTAAACTACGAAGAAGATATTTTGTTTACATCTTTTATCACCTTTTCAACCACCCTATCTTCTGTACCCTTTTTTCGCTTAAGGGTATGTAGCTATTTAGTTGTTTAAATTTGTGGCTCGTTTACCTTTCCGAGATATGTGATAAGAAATTTAATATAGTCATATGCACTGAAAGAGATGGTGGATTTCATGTCGCAGGTCCGTCTCATGAAAGAGCTATATGGGAATCAAATAGGAGATCTCTATCATAGTCTGCCTTACCATATGATTGAATTTGTGCTGGATGATTTTGAGTGGTAAGTGCATTTTCAGAATCTGCCGACTCTGTTTGTGATCTTGCGTTACTATGGTGTATGTGTTACCTGGGCAGTGGATGAGAGAGAAACTGATTCATGGAAGAGAAACTGAATTGATTGAATTAAGAGTCTAGAAATGACTCAGTGTTATCTATTATTAAGTAACTAGAGAGCAAATAATGGCTGCTAAGGCCAACAATTCCAAGTCCTGTTTGTTCGCATCAAACTATACGATGTGACTCATGGGAGACTTCTAAGAGTGTCTAAGAATTTTCCGGTCCCTTGAAGCAATATGTATTTTTGCACTTGCATCGCTGCCCTGGTTTAGTGGTATAAGAAAAGATCGGAAATATGTTTGTAAGTCGACCTCAGAAATCAATAATCAAAAATCAAATTACAAGTCTCTTTTCTTAAACTAGTAACTTACAGCGTGATTTGCGGATGTGAGCTAACTTAGCTTGTGAAGTCAAAGATCAATGATACTCATGACCTTGGCTCAAAATTTGTCAACATCAACATTCCCTTGTCGCTCGCTTTACCCGGAAAAAAGTATGGCCAAGAACCTGCTAGTGTCTTCATTAGATGCTTTGTGTAGTCATTTGGTTATACGCCTTTCCAGCATCTACCCAACCAAAAATACAAGGAAATGAGTAGCTGTTCTTTGGGGTCTAACTTTCGTTTCCGAGACAGTTTTGCTCGTTTTTTGTCTGATATCTCCTGACTGTTGATCTACTCTAACAATACCATGGGCTTACTGTCAGCACCAGGATTACTATCAGTCTTAAATATGCAGATCTGGTAATGGTCCTTCCGACAAGAGTGCGAGTTATGGCTTGGCCATTAAACTCATACCGGAAGGAAAGTGCCGCATCACCTAGCAATCTTATTCCTGCTCGTCTCTCTTATGCGGAAGACGCCTTGCGAATTTTGAGTTTACCTGAAGGTAAATTTAGCTTTTGAGTGGACTCAGATAAATGTGATTGTTTGGTTTGAGCTCAGTCAAACATAAGGGTATTTTGTAGCATAGTCTTTAACACAAAAAACTAAATATTACATTTGTCTCACATATGAGACATCTTCATCAGACTCATTGATTTATGATATTTAGTCTTAATCGAAGTTAGTGAATCGAGGAATTGTGTCTGACTAGGTGACGGTTATAGATATAAAGCTAATCATCAGATGGTTGAGATTTTTTTTATAAATATCTTTGGGAGACGGTCTCAATTTATTTTAGTGTGAGACCAATCCATTTAATTAAAATCTCTCCCATTAATTCAAAAGAACTAGATGATTGATGACTTTGTTTATTTAGGAATTTGGAGATGATCAAACAATTTTTGCCCTAACCTACGTGTTTTTTTTTCTACTTCTCTCGCTTTCGAGCGGTATTGCTTGAATCAAGTCATTATATGATTTTAAGCTATTAACATTATTGTTTGTGGATGGTGTTCAGCTTTTGCAGAATTCGTATTGAACTTACCACAGGCTCTTGAGGATACATTCCCATCACCAGTATCTAATACTAGTTCGGAAGATTAAATTGGGATAGAGGAATGTAATTTGTAGTTTAATGGAGAGTCCTACGATGGGCACGGCTCACTACCAGTGCGATTTTAAAAGAAAAATATGTAAATCTAATGTTAGTCCATCCACTGCCCTTGATTGAGGTATGTTCTCTGATGTAGGGTTAGACCTGGGATAGAGGATCTGCAATTAGGCATTGTTCAACCTTGGTTTAAACTTTAAATCAGCCATTTTGGGAGACTTGTTGGTTACTCGGCGTAGAAGTACAATGTTCACTGCGAGTCTTGAATTTGATGCGTTTCGGTAGTATAAAGTTGCCAGTAGACGTGTCAAGCTCAGGGTAGCGAGTCAAGCAGGCATTCTCATTGTGTTAGTTTGATTTAAATTAGAAGGCTCATTGTGTTTGTTTGATTTAAGTGAAGTACTCGTACAGTCGTACTTGATTATATTTTCAATTAAATGTATTTGAGGAATTAAATTCGAAAAAAGAAAAGTAAAATGGCGACTAGTGTAGCAAAATATAAACCGAACTAAGCTTTGACTTTGTTTGGTAAAATTAGCTGAAAAGGTACCTGAAACCTGCTGAAAAGGTAGCTGATTTTTGGTAAAATAACATAAAAGAACATGATCATTATTTAATATTATAGATTGAAGGGGTAAAAAATGAAAGATAATTTATTTGAGGTACCTGAAATCTGTAGCGTTTCATTTCAGGTAGCTTATTTGGTTAATTAGGCTACTTGTCAAACACTTGCAAAAAATCAGGTAGCTGAAATTTTGGTCAAATAAGCTACCTGAAGTATTTCTTTTAGCATTTACGAGCTTCTCGGGGATCCTAAATCATCGGAGCTTAAACTCCGGAATGATAAAGCAATCGAGAGGATCCTAATTCATGTTACCCTCAATTGTAATAGTTGAAACATTTCTGTCTGAGGAGTCGGGTCAATGGTGAAAGCATTCTGCAGTAATACAGTCTGCCTATCATCAAATAAGATTGAACTGCCTCAAGTAGTCGCCGCGTGGTCACTTGGAGGATCTCCTGAAACAGAAAAAATCATGCAAATATTTTGGCAGGCATGACATAATGGGTTACCTGAGGACGAGAACACCAAAATGTACACAATTTGGAGGAGGATGCTCAATACGAGATGTTTTATAATCGTCTCCGACTGTGAGTTCACATACTCACGTCCAAGCATCGGTTCCTCAATTATTGGTGCACACTTGAAGAGGGACTAGAAGCGATTTTAGGATTTGGTTGATGAGAGTGCATAAAATCAACAAATCACGGCACTCATAGATCCAATTTTCCGACAATGGGAATCCAAGAGTAACAAAAAAGTTCTTAAAAGCACAAACTGTAACGGACTACGAATGGATCCGACCCTTCCTCATGGCAATCTTATAATAACATTGAATAAAATGGGTAAAGTAAAGATAATCATTTCCTCCCTCCGTTCCAATCATTTCTTTATCCGTGATTAAAATAAACTTTATAAAGAATAAAAAAGGTGAATTAAAAATGCTCAGTACAAAAATTGTGGTAGTTGTGAATAATAACATAATAATATTCCGAAAATTAAACAAGGCAGACATTCAATTTTTATTACAAATGGATCAGACAACCAATGAAAGATAAAAATACTTATAACTAATCCGCTTAGCTTACATGTGAAACCGACTCATAAACCATAATAAAACTAAAAAGAAGATGCAGAGTAGTTGGTTGGTTACGAAGTATGTACTCGATCTCATCCTCTTCTACTCTCATCATTGTAATAAGGTGAGACAAGTGTCTCAATGAAGCTCCCTCCAACTTGAAACTCATCACCTGCACCCTGTATTGTGATATCCTTGAATGTCGCGCTATCCAAATTGTACATCACCAATTTCTCAACGACTGTCTCTTCATCTTTCACCATCACGACTTCCCGTTGGTCTGATATAAGCAATAGTGGCCTAAACTCTGATGCCTTGTGGTCCACAACCAGGAGTTTGCTCCAAGATTGCTGAACGCCGTATTCCTTCATCACCCAAATTTCAGTTTCTTTCTGCGAACTTGAAGGAGACATACAAAGACATCCTCCAAGCACTGCGAGGCGATTTAAGACAAAGTTTTCACCAACTGAACTAGGTGCCGGTATTTCAGAAAACTTCTCTTCAGTCAGATCAAACCTAACAATAGCAGACGAGTAATCTGAAGCCCTACTCGCAAGCCAATGTATGGATCCACCCACAAAAACCCCTGAAACAAGATGACCAACAGCGTGATCATATGGAGAACTCTCAGCCTGTTTCCACGTTCCATTTCTAACAGAGTACACATTAACAAACATCTCAGTACAATCAGGCTCGTACTCATTATCGGTATCATAATAAGAAAGTGTCACAACTTTATAATCATCACTTACATGATCATACCCAAGTCCATACATGGTGAAACTACCATGAGGATCAAGACCATACGGCGACACTGTCAACTCTAGAGTCTTGTTTGTTGTTGGGTTAACTAACAGCCTCTTATTTGCATCATTCGCAATCAAAATTAATCCGTCACAAGAAGGCATACCCTCGGTCCAAAAATCAGGGGCCACCACAAAAGAAAGCTCCGTAGCCAGAGAGGTAATCTCACCGGACGAGTGGTGGGTAATGCTGGTGCTGAACAAGGTATTGGATTCACTAGAAATAAGAGTGATTCGTTCATTATCCATGAACTCTTTCGTGCGGTCGAGGTGAGCTTTGATCAAGTGAGGTTCCGAAAGGAGATGCCACCATGGTTTTGAAACGCAACAACAACGGCCTATGGATTTTGGTGGTAAGCGGGCAAGTATATTGGTCAGGATCTCTTGTGGAATTGTCTTCATAAAGCTGAATTTAGTGAAAACAAACCATCAAACCTTATCTTCCACATGGTATAAAAGATTTTATAGATACATACTAATAATATTCGTTCATATAAATTCCACAAAAAAGCTATGATTGAATATTAATTCAATGAAATCAGGTTAATAATAGATAGATACTGTTAATACAATACTATAATGCCGAGAAACTGTAATAAAAGAAAAAAAAAAAAAAAAAAGAAAAAAAAAGAAGAAAGGAGAAAGAATAGAGAGACAAACTTTGGTTTGAAAATGATGCATGCAGGTGAGAAAGCGTTGAATTTTAATATCTATTTATTTTACATCTGTCCCTCAACCTCCCCACCTTCCCTTCGACCCTTCCTTCCATTATTCATCATCTCACTAATATTAATCACTTTCACATTTGACTTTACAAAACATATGATACTTTATTATAAATTAGTATACCGAAATTTTTGGAATAAACTAGCTAGTATTCCTACAGGGTAGGGTAGTAGTATTGTCACTAGTACAAAGGAATAAGCTTTAGACAACGTACCATTAAAATAGAGCTTGATGATGACGATGATGACGATGATGATGATGATCATTAGTAATAGTCGATCACCTAAAACACCAGCTTAGCTTAGATTAAAACAAATGTAATATGTATACAAATACAACTATACGTTGAACAAAAAGATAGTACTATTAATTAATTAACATGTTTATTGATAATCTACTCTCTTTATTCCAATTAATATGTATATAATATTTTTCATGAAAAAATATTTTAATTATAAAAACATGGGGAACTATCCACCTGTTTCCAAGTACCATTTCTAACAGAATACACATCAGTAAACATCTTCTCATGCTCAAGAAAATAACAAGTCAGTGCTACAACCTTATAATCATCATTGACGTGATCATACCCGAATCCATACCTGGTACTTCCAGAATAAGAATCAAAATCACGTGATGGAACATGTAATTCCAGAACCTCCTTTATAGTCGAGTTGACCAACAAGCTGTTACTCGTGCCATCCGGCCCAGCCTCAGTGAATAAAAACCAATCCATCACAAAAAATTGGTTGGCATATCCAACTTCCCGGGATCACAGCAAAATTGAGATGAGTGGCTACAACAGTAATTTCCCCGAACAAGTTACGAGGAACGGTGCCACTAAAAGATGTATTATACTCACATAGCATGAGCAATTGATCATCAATGCAGTGTTTGCTTCGGTTGAGGTGAGCTCTGATGAAGTCAAGTTCTGAAAGGATATGACGCCACAATGTGGAAACACAGCGCCGACGGCCTATGTCTCTTGTTGGTAGACGAATTAGTATTTCCAACAGGATTTCTGGAGGAATTATCTGCATGAAGCTGAATACAGTGAAACAAATGATCAATTTAGAAATCCCATCAAGCTTTGACTTCATTATGTAATAAGAACTTGTAAAAGAATTACGAGTCGTCTTAAAGAGAACAAGGGGGAAGAAACCATAAGTCTTTAAGCAACCTAACAGAGCAAATCAGTTGAGGCCGTCAGAAAGAGAGGATCATATGTTTTAACTATTGCAGACCATCTCGAGGGATTTAACTCGCTACTCCACAGTCCACTCTTGTTTACAGTGGTATCAACTGTCAACCGACAATCAGTAGCAAATAAGCACATACTAAAATAAACACGATATCACTCCATACGTCTTGTTATCGGAGAAAAGAACTTGTAGTCCATATATTTTGATTACAAGATTATGACAAAACTGACTACCCTTGTTGCCATTATGAAGTAATGGTCATTTGATTCAATACGGTTTAGGGAATTGCCCATATTCAATAGAATTGCTACACTAATCCCACCTTCACACACCCTCAAATGCATGTCTTAATAATTTAAGTACCCAAACGAAATCGAGCATTTTTAAAGAATCAGAGGGAGTAATAATAATCAAGGTCTCAAGTTCAAAACCTGCCGGCATTTTTGAAGAATCGGAGGGAGCAATTTTTACTAGACTAAAACTAAGTAAAATTTCAAATTACCCAATAATCTAAACCGTTGCTAGCATACAACAATCATGGCATTTCACACAATTTTACCAAATAATAAGAATTATAAGAAATCTCAACATTTACAGGTTTTTTTAACGGTTACGTTGTTTATAGAAAAAAAAACATATATAAAAAAAAAACAAATCTAATCTAAATTGAATAACGAAGTACTCCCTACGTCTTGGTTATTTGTTTACCTTTACTTTTGTCACAAAGATTAAGGAGGGGGGAATGTATCATTTTAGGGTAGTGTTATTAGATGACAAGTGGACAATAATGAAATTGGATGATCAAATAACTCATTAGAGGCATGCCTAATATAAAAAAAGGTAAACAAATGAATTGAGACACCCTAAAATGAAACGGTAAACAAATAATATCCCACCATTAAATCAAACTTTAACAAATCTAATTCTCACGAGTCATGACTAAGAAAGCGCACATTCAGCCTCTCTTACTTATATGGTTGTAATATGGTGATACAAGAGTTTCGCTGAAGCCTTCATACCAGCCGAACCCATACTTTATGCCTTTTATTGTCAGATCTTGAAACTTTAAGGTATCCAAATTGTACGCTACAAATCTCTCATCGGCTTCATGATAGTCCTTCAGCACCACCAGTTCCCGTTGCCTAGGAACACCTATAAATGGGATCATCTCTGACCCTCGTTCAGCGACAAGCTTAAATTTAGTCCAAGACTCCAAAACATCGTATTCTTTCATCACCCAAATATTAACTTCATCTTTTGGGAATGAATTGCACATGCAAAGACATCCTCCGAGTACTCTTAGTACATCATACTCACAAGGGTCACCATTAATAGCACTAGGCGCGGGTACTTTCCATATCTTCTCTTCGGTTAAATCAAACCCTGCGATGAAAGGCGAGTTATCCCAATAGTTTGTCACAATCCAGTGTATCGACCCACTGTAACACCCGCAATTTAGAATTTAAGTTTTAAAAATAATTTAATAAGTTATTTAAAATAAATTACGGTTTAATCGTATGTTTGAGTGAGAATATATGTTTAAACTATTTTAATAATTAAATT
>VHZZ01002154.1:124023-138203 GCA_009801015.1 Silene noctiflora
GATTGAAAAGTGTAACGAAAAGGCATATAACTAGGATAATTATGAAAGAAGAAAAGAAGCAGCATAATTGCATAAATGCACATTAACAAATGCAAAATCAGTGTTGGGAAGAGCAAACACTATCTCTCCTTAAATCATGTTTTTCCTTTTTCTTTTTAGCCTATAAAGACCCCACTTTGTCTCTTCATCTCAACCATTGAAACTCCTCATCTAATGGTCCTTAGAAGGACTTAGGGACTTATATGGTATGAAGGACTCATAAGAACCACTCTCTCTCTATATATATATATATTCCCCTTTCAAATCCAAAAAAGCGCGATCCCAACATAGAGCTTCTTATCAAGTAGTTGTACGGTAGTACCTCCACCAAAAAGGCAATGACAATCTGTAACAAGCTAAGAGCATCTGCAGCTTCATATTGTTTCTTACAGTTTCTTATGTTAAACAACTCTCAAAACTACAAACATCTTACTAACAATCAATGACGACGAAGATATCAGGGCGTGAAGACAGATTTCACGATCATGACTCGAAACAATATTCAATGACATAAAACAGTAATCAAGCAACCTACCTACTGAAATACATTTACCACTCTAATTGCATTTATCTGGAGGCCTTTATAAATAGATGCTAATCTACTTCAGGCGTTAAGCAAAAGCTCTAAACTGAGATTAGACTACTTCTAGCCTAGGATACATTCTAGTCTTGGATACAGGGCATGGTACAGCTGAATTACAATTCTGAGACTAAATGAACCATTTATTTACCTCTTCCTCAGGGCTCTTCGGGTCTGAACTCTCGACTTTCTTTCCTTTGGTGCCTCCTTCGCCTTGCCTGTGGGGCCATCAACAGTTGGGTGGCTAAAGTCTTGTGACAAGTCTTCCTCCTGCAAGCTAGAGCTGTTTTGGGATCCGTTTGGCACAACGGTTGTGCATGGAACATCAATGGGTTCCGATAAAATATTTGAGTTCTCGATGTGAACATCTTGTCCCCCTTGGCTTGAACCAACCGGGTTCTCGTTTTCTTCTTCTGATGGCTTAGGTTCCTCCAGTGCATTTTGTCCTAAAGCATAACTGCAAAACTGATGATAGTAAGCGGATAGCTGCTTATTCAATAGATCCGTGAAATAGTTGAGTTTATCAATATGGACTCACCGAGATGCAACCGAACCATTTTCAGCCGTGGTGCTTCTCGACTCATTCACTCCATTGTCTTTGTTATCGTTCGGAACCGACACATCTGGACAACACGGAAAAATATAAGCTCAGAAGATGTCATACATTAATATATTAGCAATACCGTAGTTATATTATATTTAAGATGTCTAAGAAACTGTTTAATGTATCATTCACCTTCAAAATTAATGCATAAATTGCTAAGATGGATGACTACCGTCACAGAACAAAAAAAACAAACTTGACAAAAAAGATATACATATAAAAATGGGGTGTTCAACATATAGAGACCAGTTTATTAACCCGAAAATTAAATGATTAAGGATTTAGGCCGGCCTCGTAAGTGAGATATCTCTCTAATACTCGCTGAGAATATCTGAGGACAGTAGATCCAAACTTACAGTCCCCATTTTACGAGACAATCCCGATGCCAATAATGCAATAATCCCATTTCAGGATACCATTTCTTTAAACAGGCTTTTCATAATCAACATACATTGTGCATCATTTAGAAATACAAAGCATGCCTTGAGACTTCCAAAGATGAGCTATCTCCAGAATTACAATCAAGAGATATACACATAAAGTCTATCTAATTGAAAACTATGGAAAAATACTCAAAGAGGTTTTCCAAACAAACAAGATCAGCAAAAGCGCATGTTCCATTATTTCCAAATTTTGCACCAGCAATGGTTAAAACTGAAATGGCTTTTTATGCAATAATTGGCAAGTATAAGTAGTATTACCAACAGCTTCAGGGTGTTCCAGATGCTCCATAGACTGAACAGCATTGTCATCCTATAAAGAACAAGAGTACAATATTAGCCCATAAGAGTTGGTTCTAAAGATATATTAGACTACATCAGAACGCGAAATCTAACCAATACACAACTATCCCTGGTTCCACATACCAAGTTTGTGTTTTAGCTTTCTAAAGTTCACCTTTGGCAATTCACATAATACATCTTCACCAAAGGTTCATATGCGGTATCTTCACAAAATCAGTGGACCATCAGCTTAGAAAGCAAAAACTATGGAACAACTAGAAATTTACCGGAGACTCACCAAGTCCTATAGAGAGGGTCTTTCAATGAAGCACGCTATACACTTACACTCCTTTAAAGACCAACACACTGACGGTTTATCAAATGCGCAACTCCTTTTAAAGAATTACAAACATATGGTAAAAGCCTTCCATTAAACCTACATCGATGCCCCCCCCCCCCCCCCCCCCCCCCCCCCCCCCCCGCGATAAAAGAAAATTTTCACAGGATCAAAACACAAGCTTGCAGTACAACTTGCTTGCAAAGATCCAGCTAGTACACACCTGACTACCTCTCGAGAACGAATTTGCTGCAGCATCACGCAAAACATTATCTGCTTCAACATGTGCAGACTCTGCAGGATCTGAAAAGAAACACAGACAAAGTCACTTTACCTATAATTAAAGCTCTCCAACAATAGCAGGGTACAATTTTTGTCATGTTACAAAAAAATCTTCTAGGAAACTATATATGGCGCAAGTGCGCAACATTTATAGCAGCTTGCTGATAACTTAAATGCAAGAAGATTAACAATCTACCTGCTGCTTCTATAGTTCCTTTACTCTCCATTTTATCCTGATTACTTGCAGGTGAAAATATAGATAAACTAGTCTTTGTTAATGGTGTTGCAGCTAAAAATTCTTCTGTAGCCTTAGTGCGCACTCTTCGTATCTCGTCTAAAAGGTTCCAAGATCCAGCGGCAAAAGAACTCCTTTTCAGCTACATAGACGACAACAAAAAAATAAATAGGTATGTCAATTATAGCATACAGGAGAACAAGGGATAAGATTACCAAGCAGCAAAATTTCGAAATACAGATAAAGTGAGCAATGAGCAATGAGCAATGAGCAATAGGGCTCTTGAAAATTAGAAACTCATAAATTTTATTCCGAAGACCAAGGAGGAAGTGGACCAGATAACAAGAGTTCCATACAAGTCCGAATACAAAGCTAATAACAGCAAAAACAAATCAATTTTTATAACAAAAGGCTCTCTTAAGAATGTTCCCCAAAGTTACAATTGCTTTCAACTACTCCACAACTACACACTCAATTATTTTTCCCCACTGTACAGTTGATATACCAGTTGTGGCTTTTTAAAAAGATTACACTCTTCATCTCCACGAGATCCAGCACTTTGTCATTTTCTTAAACAATAAAAGATCCTACAAAAGAGTTACTGGTTGCAGTGCACGTGCTAACTACTATCTCATAAGTTAATTTTCACCAATCTCCTCAAACTCATGAAACACCAATAAGCTTTATTACAAAAAGATCAGTTCACACATCCTTATCTGAACTAGCAATGTTTGACAGATAGTTCAAAAGTGAACTAACATCTTACTCAAAGACAAGTGTAACTCATCATGTCCTCTGGAAAAGGATCACGTTAGACTGTTAGAAAAGATAAAATGGTCACATAAGTTGTGTGAAAGCATTGAGCGAATGTCCATAACTAACCTTTATAGTTTATAAGGTATACTCCTATAATATTTCAGATTTTGAAATATATCCTTAGTTTTCCAATATCATCTAATTCCCCCTAAACTCGGTTCTTGAAATAACCTAAATAGTACAATTTGCCTCAAATACGTGTTACATACAAGCATTGTTAATTTATTCATCCATAATTCATGGATACATCAACATAATCATCAACTAGTGTAGTTCCCGTGCTAAAGCACGACATTTTTTAGATTTATTTTATAAAGAGACGTTTTCAATTAAATTATTTGCATAAATGAACTGTACTTTTAATTTAATGTTATAATCTACTAAATATAATATTAATAAGAAGTAGAAAAAAAAAAGTTTACTACCATCAAAAGACATTTAAGTTATTTTATTACTATTAAAAATAATGCTACATCATTACATGCAACTAATTTATGTCATTAATAATACAATTAAATTAGTTGTATAATCTAATTAAAACGCGTATTGACCTTCAAACAAAAATCGGTAAAAACAGTGGGCTAATTAAAAAATGGGGCTATTAATAGCTTTTTCTTTGACGGTGGAATAGAAAAGGTGGGTTACTTATATAGGGTCCACAATTTACAATCCATTCAATCTTGTAGTGTGAGTATCCAGAAATACAGGCCCAACTGAGTAGAAGTTCTTTAGGCGGGAAAACTAAGAGAATTTTTATTCTCTTAGTAGTAAGGGGGTTTTATCATTTACTCATCAATAAGCATATTTTCATTAAAAAAACATATAAACGTTCAAAAACCCGAATTGGTTGAGTTGTGTATTAAATAATTTTAAAAATCAGAGTGTATACGATAGAATTTGGAAAACAAAGGAGTAGCATAGAAAAAAACAAACCTAGTAGGCAAAAACAAGTGACATTCAATTTCGGATGTTAAAAAAGGGAAAAGGGAATATTCATAACAAGAAGAAAGCACTTAATGTACCTCAGAACTGCGCAAGGTTGAGGTTGGAGTTTCATCCTTGAAATGCAACATGCTTAATGTCGATGGAGAACCAAATTCAACATGCTTTGATGAGGGCGACGCCCACGCAGGACGATTCTGCATATATGATTTTGCCATATCTGCAGGAGATCCCTTCTCGCTTCTGGTGAACTTCAAGAATAAAAAAAATTTAGACAGCTATCATCAATAAATTTCAATAGTTCAATATAATTTAAAACCAACGACCAAGGCTTAACCTCAATGTGACAATGACATGAATTGTCATTGACTCAGCCAAATATAATTCAGAAAAATTAACCTCATCAAAATCTAACCCTCTTACATCCGACCCACATATTGTTAGAAACACAAATTCATTATATTGTGACAATCAAGACTTTCAATTAGTCACACAAAAAATGTACAAATAAATGTTTAATTTAACAACTACTTCCTCCGATTCATTGGAATTGCTAAATTTTTTCAAAATTCTCCTCATGTCTTTAAAAAAAATGCAGCCAATACCAATGAGAGATGAAAAGGTTTTCAAAGCAAATAACTTGTCATTCACTAAAACACTTTCCAAGCCCCAAATTACTAATATGTAAGTGCATGCCATGGATGTCCTATCAGCATAGACATGTCATCACTTAAAAGTACCTAGAACCTAAAACTTACGCCAATTGCAAATTTCATATTCTGGATAGAGATCATTTCATAGATAAAAAAAAGAAACGGGAAAAATGATCTAGCTCTACATATGAGTATATGACTAAGGAAAAATGTTGCCCATTAAAGATAACACATAGACTAATTTACAAAAAGAGGTACGAACTTGGGATGATGAATCAAGTTCAGTCTCCAACTTTTTCTTTGAGCCTGATCTTTTTTCCAGCAGCCACTTCTTTGCTTCCATAACTGCTTTATTTCGAGTAGGTGGAGTACCTTCACATAATGTCGAACAAATAAAAAAATCCTAGCAATAAGCAGATAATTCTTGCTTCCGGCCATTAAGCTTTCACAATCTAGTAAAATAGTTTACTGAGAGGTGTATAAGTACCTATTATACGTGATTTGATTAGTCTAATCAGTTGGTTCCCTTCTTCCCTGTTCAAAAGCCAAAAATCAATGCAAAACATGAGAACATGACACCAACAAGAACCATTTGGATCAGAAATTAGATTTAATGGAAGCCTATCCCGTGGATGCATTGACATGTGTGGCCCCATTCTTCAGTGTTGATACCATAATAGCATGACATATAAAGCACGGTACTTTGTATGCACAACAATAAAATTACCCTGGTGCCTCAAAGGCCTCTACCTGTGGCACCAAATGTGAGCCCATCCCCAAAATCATGTTGCTACCATAAGGAAACACCAATAACGGATAAGAGTAAAAAGTTGATCATCTTTAAACCTTACAAAGTTACTAAGTGATGATGAAGTTCACTGCCTATCAAAGAGTAAGTACTAATAGACTTAAATAAAATGAAGGTCCCTATAATCCCTGAATTTCAAGGTCCGTCCTATACTATTAAAAACATACAACACAAACCACATTTCCAAGACTTGATTTAAAGAGTCACAGCCACACCTTGGTATATTCAATAAAAAAAAAGAAGAAAACTGTTTTAACTAGAATACAATGAAAATGAAGCTCATATATTAGAAAGAAAAATACATACTCCCTCCTATCCTCTATTTTCTCCCCCTTTCCTTTTTACATAAGAAATAAGGAAATGAATTCGGACCACACAAAACACACTACCCCACATGCAAATGAATTTGAAGCACACAAATCTTCCAGAAAAGGAAATAGGGAAGAAAACCTGAATAATCCTTTTTAGGAAATAGGGAAGAAAATAGAGGATAGGAGGGAGTATAATGCTACGGATACAAAGATTTAAAGAAAGAAAAGCTCACTCGAAAGCTATTGAAGCATAGGCGAAGATATATAGAGTCGGTATAACTGCATAGCTAAATTTTGGCTCATGTCTTAACAAAATTCAACATTACCTCATCATTATTCTTTAATTAATAATTGAACATTGTGGAGTAAGGTACACTATAAAAAATAAAAACAAGTACAAAAAGTGTCTGATACCTTGAAAAAGTCTCCTCCAACACCAACTCTTCTATCTTACGCTTATTTTCACTCTTGCAACTTGGTGAAAAAACCTTCATATTCAAAATTAAAACATCAGCCCATCTCAACCATGATAGGTATCAATACACCATTAAGGAAGGGAATCCAGACTCGTAAAAGTAACTCCACCCATCACGTGTACATAGAAGAATGTTTAGTAACTAAGGATGATCCATAAAAATATTATTAGTATAAAGTTGTGCTCCAATAGTAATTCATAACCCAAGTGGCCAGGAGTCCAGGACAAAGAACAAACACTTTCAGTTAGCATCAGTGGTATGTGGAACAAAAGGTAAGTTTGGTCCACATTTTTCATAGTACCAAGTAGAGTACCATTTCGACCGTACTTCCCAATTTTCTAAATAATCCTTCTCACATGATACTATGAGCTACACCCATTAGTGACTAGTCTCCTCTAAGACGATCTTACAATAAGTTAGTGTGATGCTGTTACATAATTGGCAGCAAAAGGTTTACTAAAAGTTGTTGAATGGTGACGACTGACGAACGATATAGTGGTTCACTAATAAAAATGGACACTGCTAACGATAAAATGGTTACTAAGCTTATGAATATGGGTACTAGGTAGAAAGTTCACTGTCAGCATTAAAAGGGATACTGAAAACACATAAGCATACACGAAAAAAGTGGTACAATAAGTTATTTTAAGATAGTCTCATACAAGAATTGATGTCCCTAAGAAGTTTATATCATCCAACCCAAGTGAGCGTCTATTATGACGGAGGGAGTATTAACAGAAAAAGGGATATAAACTATGCCAAACTCAGCTTTTTCTACTACTACCTAATCAGACTTCCAGCGAGAGTTTACAGCCCATTCAACCATTGACAGTGTCATTATCACAATAGCGTATAATCAAGCCATCAATAGAGAGAGGCATATAAGCACTAGAAAAAAAATCTGGGAATTGAGTAGTAACGTGCCTCCCTAGGTGCCCTGTTATCTACAAGGCGCGCTTGAGAGGCATTTTGACTAGTGCCTCACTAAGACTTGGGCTTAAGCTCACGCATTGCGCTTTTTTAAGCTAAGTCCTGACGACTGGAAATATACCTCACGAGTAAATGAGGCACTTAGAGATGGAACACAGAAACATTCAGCTCTGATCCTTTTTGAAAAAAACGGAAATTCTCTAAGCCGTCGGCTTAAGAATGTTAACCCAGTCACCACTCCAAGAAAAACTGAAGATGAAACTGTCAATGGAAAAGCTCAAAAAGCAATTTCCATAGGTGAAGCACGACAGTGGTCAGATAATGAATAAGCATATACAGGACTGCAGGCTACATAAGTCATAATGGCATAACTGTACGAGTCCAGCACTTCAGAATTTATCATGGTGGATTTGGATTTAAAGCAAATCGTTTAAACTATCCTAAGAATTCATCTGGACGTAAATGTTCTACATGCTTTTAAAACTCATCAAACTCTGGGCAAAAGGTTTAAAAAACAAAGGAGAGTAGACCAATTTCCACTACATATAGAGACTGATACATCAGCCATCACTAAAATTAAACACTTAAAATCACTTGGGTTTTTGGCATTCTTGAGTCAGTGCATGAGTGCATCAAACATTGAAGCATCACAAAAACAAAGGGTGGCTGATAAAAAAATAGACTAAGGCTCTGGAATTAACCATTCTCATATTCTTATCGACCTCAGCTCACTTTGGTAACCGAACCTTGATATTTTAATAAGAAGAGTAAGTCTAGAACACTGCTGCTTTATTATGTCATTTCTGGGTTAGCCATTTATCTTACTAAGTTTTCACCCTCAGGAGCCAGTGCCACTCAAGAATCATTCTACTATGTACGAATCCGCAATACTTTCCACTAAATTATTCTGTCATAGTAGATTGAAAGAGTTAGTTAACTACTTAACTCCATAAAAAAAACTTTGCTTTAATTTCATTAGTCACCACTCACCGCTACTCAAAAAAGTTACATCAGACGAGTAGAAAGTTAGAAATATAGAATAGCCAATAGCCACACCATAAAACAAAGAGAGCTCAAAGTGTGGAGGAGGGGGGACCAATTGCCTACATAACATTAGGAAGATAAGGTATCTAAGAGAACTCTACACAGTAAACATCCGCATGTCAGATCTACCAGCAAAAAGATCAGCAGTAATATAATATCCACATGTCCTCACTTGGAAAAATTACAAGCTCGGTAGCATCAGAGATTAATTTGTCACTGTATAAAGTCCAAAGCAAGATAAGCTGCTCCCACTTACACCATTGACGACTTATAGCTGATAAAAGGGTTGGAGACAGTAATTTACCTTGTCTGATCCATCATTCTCGACCTCATCGTCATCGTTTTCTGAAACAGAAAGATCAAATGATTTACATTATACAGTATCCAAAACAAATCAAAGTGCTACTAATAAACGACAAAACAATCCAAGAAATTGTTGCCACGGCTAATATAACCAAGGAACGCCGTACTTCATGATTTCAACAAGCCAACATGGCACAAGAAAATCAATGAATCAGTAAACAAGGAGAAGGAAAATCTTTATGCATGCTTGCCATTACAAGTATAAATGAACATTTGTGACCTCAGAGACTCAGAGGACTTCATAGCACTTGTTTTCAGTCTCAGAGTCTCATTATAAGATACAACGGGTCAAATAACAGAAAATAAGTAAAGCGTCAAATCCCAGAAGCAACATAAAATAATACAGATAATCTTCCACAAAAGTTGCATTACATCCCAAGCACATATATGCCAACTCAAGCAACATGATTGATCAACCAAAAGTTGCTCAAGTCGTAAGAAGTTGGTAATTAGTAGTGCCATACAAACAGCACAGTCCAACGTGAACAAAAAAAAGATATGCAAGAAAACCGAAACTCAAGAGACAGTATAACAAGCTGCTACACCAAGCTTCTCAAAACTTTAAAATATACTGTGTAAGAAGATACAGTATTCAGTGATGTCTCCCCAAAGTCTAAACAAACAACTGGCCCTAATAAATCCAATACCCACTCTCCTCTCAGCTAAATATTTGCACAAACCTCTTCCAAGATATAAAATTTAGCTATATATTCACCATTGATCAAGTCAAATTTGTAACAAAAGAACTAGTGATAGGGCAAAGGTAGACGGCTTAGGGTATACAAGATTGCTTAAACATACAAGAACATTATGTGCAACTACCTGTTGTATTAGCTAGTTACATATTGCTTTGTAGTACTTTCAAAAGTGCGTGGTAGTTTTCTTTAATGAACCATAAACTCTTACAAATACTATTAGTCGCAAACAATATATATTATCATTATCATCATTTATTGTTTCTTCATAGACTGTCTAACTTGGAATACTAGAGGAACAACTACTACAACAATAAATAATTGTTTGGTCGCAACAAATTACTTGTCGCTTAGCACACCATAACAAATGACCTGTACTATCTCAAATAACTTAGGATTCCGTAAATTTTTTACAAATTTACAAATTTGGTAGTCAGTATTATTATTCGAGTATAATGATTGCAATAATGTATGTTGAATGAGGGACTTTGTACATGCAATCAAATTTACCATTGATCATTGCAAGATACCCATCACGGCCATCAGAGGAGCACCCTGTAACTACGTTTATGTTATAAAATAAAGCCATCATTGCCCAAGGTGGCAAGAACAACCCCACCACATTTTAAAACTCTACACATGAGAACTTATTTCCCCGAGGATATCCGCAACTTTAGTGATGAAGTGTCCATTCTCACTTAAATGAAATCCCAAAAAACAGAACCATAGAAATCCATTAGTGTAGAAGTTGTCAACTTTGACAGGAAATCAACTATTTTGTTGTTCATGCCTACTGGTTTGTTATCCATGAAGTTCCCTCATACAGTCAATCAGAAACATCATTCACCACCATTTCTAGTTCTAACTCGCGAGACTATAGACCCAATAAATCTCAAAAAGCTCTAGCAGAATGCCAAGTAAACCAAAATTATCCATTTCTCCAACCACTCAAACCGAGCTGTACCTAGTCTTCCATGCCCATATTTCAACTCACATCGACTCAAAACAGTCCTAATCAAATGCCAATGTCAAGTCAGAGCACAACCACTAATTTCTGCAGTTACTAAAATCGAGCTATTCACCAAATTAGTTACAGCTGATAACCCATTCTCAGAACCTACACACTGTGAGTACCAAAAAAAAAAAGAAACCTACACACTGTGATTTCAATAGATCTGATTTACAATAACTTAACCACCACAATCATTAAAGATTGACTAAGATTGCTAATTCAATTTTATTTTAGAGAAGACACTCTATTATGACCATAATATCGACACAAAATTTATCGAAATCAAGCACTTCAGTTTCCTGCTACAAACCCAATAACTTTATTCACACAATACTACTTCCAAATGCACCAAAAACGTCCCTCTTATTTTGCCCACAACTTTCGCACATTTTATAAATATGATGTGACATACAATAATACAAGCATTAACTACTCATATCAATCAAGTTATCCCCAACCTCATTTTCACATTCTTAAGAAGACCTTTCTATCCCAAAAAAAATATCAAAAACTTCAAAATGACTTCCGCTGATTCGCTAACCTCGAGACCTAAATCAATTAAAATCCCTAAACATAACTAATAGCAAAACAAATTTCAGTAACTCCGCTACATAGCTTAAATCCACACCAATCCAACATAAAAAAATTTCCGAAAGATAAAACCGGCTCGCTTACTATATTCCCCTCCATAAACACACACAAAAACACAAACAAAACTCAAAAAAAAAAAACAAAAAAAAAACGTCTCAAACAGCAATAAAATGAATACCGGAATCATCCTCAGAAGACGAGGAATCATCATTGCCGAAGAAAGAGAGCAACTTTCCAGCACCAGAAGCAATAACTTTGGCAGGATAAATCAAGTTAGAAAGCCAATTAGGGTTTTCGATATCTTCGTGTTCTTCAGGCGGCGGCGGCATGGAAGGACGTGCGTAAGGAGTTCTTGAAGACGGCGGAGGTCGACGGTTCCTGGTGATTTTGCCGCCGGCAGTGCGGGTGTCGGGTCGAGAGGATACGGTCGCCATTTTTGGGAAGAGAGAGAAAGAGGATAGAGGAATGAAATTAAATATGTTTGGGAAAAACAAAAGAGAAAACAGTTATTGGAGATTTGTTGCTAACTCCAACGGTTATTGGATGAGACGGAGACCCTTTCTGGGAGGTTCAAATTTTTTTGTACCGTTATTTTATTAATTTTTCATTCCATTTTAGAATTTTTTTCTAAATGATTCTCAAATCAAAGTATTTACATAAATGTTGTACTCAATCAAATTAATACCGAGTGATAAGAATGTAAGACATTTCAAAAAAAAAAATAAAAAAAATAAGTATTATATTAATATTTAATTAAATTATTTTATGAAAATTAAGTTGATCTATCATATTGTGGGATTTACGTAGAATTTCGTTCTCACTATTATCTCTTATAATTTATCACTCACAATTTAGAAAACTGTTCAGTTGATTCTATGATGACAAAAGTCTATATAAAGGGAACATATTTATTCTGATTAAGGTTCACCAAGCCTACCTCTTTAAGAAAATACACTATCTAAATTGTGAGGCTGCGAGTTTGGAAATCAAGTCAGGTCTGGGGATTTAAAATTGGGGTTATTCATTAAAACGGATCAATTATTTCAAGCAATGGCTGAAGGTAAGTAATCAATCTCTTTTATTGCTTCCACAATCAATTTAGAACAAGTTAATTTAGATTATAAAATTCACAGTTGGTATCAGAGCGAGTAATCGTCTCTGTCTTGCTTGAAATTGATTTTTACGACGGTCCTCGATCATATACTATGAATTTGATTTTCATGCTTTTTCGCGATTATACCGTTCGTTATATGTATGATATTTAGAGAATTTGCATTGTAAATTCACATATCTGGCCAGTTTTAGCTTTTGTTGTCTTGATTTGAGGAGATTAGATTTGCACAATGTTTACATCTTGGAATTATTAGTTAATATCAATAAATAGTTAACTCATACTATCGTTGGCGCTGGGAATAAGCAAGTGTGCAACAATTATTATTGAAACCTGCTACCTTCTACTTGTGGACTATATATTTTTGAGTAGGTAAATTTTGATTTCGTTATGTATCTCTCGCATGGCAGTATGCACTTCTAATGAATGAGCAAACTATCTTATTGTATTGCCTGAATCAGTGACTATTATTGTGAAAGGTTACTTTTTCAGTTTTTTTGATAGTTTTCGGTTATTAGTGTATTTGTATCTGTTATGATATTATCACTTCGTAATGAATTAGACCAATTAAGTTTTGTGGTCATATGGTTTTTTTATATACATAAAGTTGAGTATATAGATTAAAGTTTAATGTTTAATATCGAGTGATATAAAATTTTATTAGTTAGAGAATAGCCACAAAATCTCTAATTGATTGAAATTTTATATAGGAATCACATGTGGAAACTAGACATTATTTGTAATTAGTCGTATGTAATATAATGAGACTTATCCACATAAATCTTCTTGTATGTATTTGTATGACTAATTAGAATGATATATTGAATCTTGTTTCTTAATCTAACCACATGAGTTAAGAGATGTATACAATTTGATAGTATTGTCATAAAGTTAAATTTTTATGTATCTAATTGAGTGGAGTTTTAGCCCACAGACAAATTTTTTGGCACTAGATTTCATATTAGAGTATGATTTACATTGGTAAAACATGATTAAGTTTAAGGTCTCTGTAACACCCCAATTATCCGGCCAAGATAATCGAAGCGCTATCGTCTCGGATTCCCGAGGTAGTCATTTCAGAGATGCAATCAAGAAGATTTTATTATAAATAACGGATTAGTGAATTACATAAATGTAAACAATGAATAAATGTGAACTATAAAAATCACAAGTCGACTACCATTTATGTCATCTATGCTATGCTACTCGACTCCGAGTCCAAAGTGCGGCCCAAAACCCGATCGCGTCGACAAGCAAAATTTGTACTCAACCTGCTCCCCATATGATCGGAAATATCATATGGATCGACACAGACCACCCCGGAAATAAGTGACAATTACACAGACATACAATACGTCATTTTCAATAAATAATATGAGACACGACATACAAAATGTGATTATGCAATACGACAATGAAATGCATGTGACACCACCTCCAACCATACCACACGGGTACCGGGACACACTCAGACGTACCCACAACCCGGTGACGGCACCGCAGCACCACCTGTAATACTGCGGTTTTCTCTGCATTTGGTGACTCGACTGAGTAGGACTTACTCTGTCGAGTAAGTCTGTGTCTGTTTAAATCAGAGTCTGGGAGTGTGGTACTCGATCGAGTAGATAG
>VHZZ01002155.1:11056-28092 GCA_009801015.1 Silene noctiflora
AAAAAAAAACCGTATATACGAAAAATCGTATAATGAGAACCGTATACCGTATCGTAACCGTATTAAAAAACCGTTTCGGAAATTTTTGCTCACCCTTAGCTTGTAGGATAACTTGATCTACTAGGCTTTTAGTAGTCACTTTGACATACTTTAAACTGATTTAAGATTTGAATTCAATCGTTTAAAATTTTTACCTATTTTTACTGTTCGAAATTATTAAAAAAAGAAAGGAGAAAAGACTTGACCAAATGTAATTATTGTTGGCAAATTATGAAATAGATAACAAAAAACGTTCAATAAATGATTACCTGAAATAAAAATATTTTTATAATAGAAAGGTCATATATAATTAAGACATTAAGACATCATAATTTCTCTTAATATTAAGGAAATAAAAATTCTCAATAGTTTTCTTTCAAAACAAATTTGACTAAATAAGAAAACAAGACTCTATTTTTATTAAATTATTATCTTTTAATTAATATATAATCTTTAATCATTATAATCTTTTTTAACTAAATTATAATCTTTTAATTAAAATAAAATTTTTTTTGTATAAATCTAAAATTCGTATATGAGAAACCGATAAATTGATATTATTAGTTTCGTATAAAAAAAAACTTACCACGTACTTAATTCATATAAAAAAAAATATGAACTGATATTATTAATTCCATGAGGAAAAAAAAAAACTTTAAAATTATTGAGAAAAATTTAAATTGAAATCATTAGTTTTGTGGTAAAAAATTTCACTAAAATACATATTTCATGACGTTACTTAATTCTTTTGATTAATTTTCCATTTCAATTTTTTATCCTCATATTAAAATATGAAAAATTAATACATTATAAAATAAAGGATTTATAAATACATACTGACGGAATCCATACTAGTGTAAGAGTATGTATATAAATGACCGCGATAAAAAACTATGGAGTATTATATTATCATATTTTCTAATACTTTGCAGAATTAACAATGTGTGTTTGATGCACATTATAAAGAGATAAATCTGAATTATATGTGATAATTGTTAAAGTTTATGTGATAATTGTTAAAGTTACGTCTCAGATAACTTGTAACTGCATCATAGTTCATGCTCTTACGTCTATACTCGTAACTCGTTGGATATAGAACCAAAAAAAATTTAGCTTATGATATAAATCAGTCTAATTAGAAGCTTATTAATTTAGAATCCATATTTTTCAATTATAAGAGAACGTACGGAGTATATAACATATTAACATGGGTGTGGCAAGGTAAGAACAACGAGCATGTGAGATGTCACAAAGCAAAATGTCAGTGTCGAATGCACTTTAACTTTGTGCAGAATGAAATGTTGAGGAATTATTGGTATACAATATTGAATTCGATAGGCACTGTAGTTGAGCATTTGCAGTCTCCAGTCACTCAATTGTACTGTTTCTAATAATTAATGCATCCACTAACCTACTCTTACAGATTGGATAACGAGTTATACCATCCATCGAGATACTTCAATCATTTTGCATAGATATAACTAGTTCAGTTTATTAGGCACCTCATGTTATGTTGTAGACTACTTCTCAATTGGGAAACAGTAATTTTATTTGAGTTAACATGTACGATTTTTTCCTCCGGCTTGTTGTTAAAGATCATCGACACATTACTTTGAATCGTTTATAAAATTTAATCAACTTCTAACTTTGCCTGATGCATAATTATTCACTTAAGGGGTGTTTGGATCACCCATTGTAGGAAGACGGTATGGACTTGAATTTTCAAATGAGTCAAACTCATACCAATTGTTTCTTTCACAATAATGAAGGTTTCATAGCCATATATACCTCTTACCTCAAACTCATAACGTATGAGTTTATCATATTCAAGAAAGGGGTGGGTATGAGATTGATACCTATAAAAAAGTGAAAAAAAAAACTATGATATATCTTAATTGAAATATTTTAATATATTCGTTTGATTAAATTATCATTTACATGTTTTCATATTTAAATGATTGAATTTTAGATATTTTTATCCTTACGATTCATTTCTAACCTCATACAACCCAAAATTAAAACAAACACAGGGGGTATCAGAAATCAAGTTCCAACCCAATATATATACCATCCATTATGATTCCTGGTTCCAAACTTATACCCAAGCACGAAACAAACGCCTCCCTTAGTTTCTCTCCGACCTCTTTCTAAATGCGCTTAACTTTGAAATACAAGTCGAGCCTTCGGAATGGTTACTTTACATGGGTTCCGTCGGAGTACATAAACATGCATGCTTTGGTGAAGTATAGTGATGCCGATAGATGTTACACTAAGCTTGATGATGAGCGGGAGTATATCGATGCCCAAGTTAGAGAATAAAGCTCATATACCTCCGACTTTGTAGTACGAGATTACATTAGCGGAATCCAAATAAACCACCTTCAAGGCGACAAATCTACAATTGGAGTCAGCAAGCGAGGGCTGAGGAAAGAGAAGGGAAAAACCCGACATAGAAAATACTAACACTTGCGGTTCAACATCGATACGTGCACTTTTGGGTTTGCATAACTCGACTAGTCGGTTAACGCACGTGTTCATGGCTCATCCGGAGACCATTCAAATGTTCTGTTAATACTACTATATGTTTATATGTCTATATGTGATTATCATGGATTCAACGTATAAGACTGATTGATAATATCTTCCGCTCATCAAAATGATTGAATCACTCGAGCCGAGAAGACCTTTGTAATCGCATACGCTCTCGCCAAATACGAGTCCGAGGAGGGATATTCATTTGAAGGCCCTTCTTTATGGCAATGTTCAGCCAAATATCATTGTCACGGATTTCAAGAAAGGGCTGTTAAAGGTCATTCCTAGTGTTTTGTCGTATTCCTCCCATTTGCTACGTGTTTGACATATATATTGTGCCATTGAGACAAAATCACTTCACATCATGAGTGATGTTAATTGGGCAAAGCATGTTACTACCCAGTTGTTTGGAGCAGTTTTGGAATTCTGAAATTCGCGTCCAAACCTAGAGTCAGACGTGTGTGACACACTTCCAAACCTAGGCTTGAACGCGTATCACACGTCTGATATGTGTCACGCACGTCCAAGCCTAGTTTTGGACGAAAATTACCCAACTCCGAGTTAATTCAAGGTTTATGTGCGTGGTTCGGTACAATCTACGCTAATATGTTCTATTCTAATTCATTCTAACTTTGACGATTATACCTAATTCAACTAAATCTAGTTACTAATTTACAAATAATTAACAAAATTAATAAAAATATTACGAGTTTAGATTATTTACGTCGTCGATTCGTTGATTTTGGTGGCGGAAATGAAGTTTTGTTGTTGGTGGTGACGGAAATTCCAATATTTGCAAAGACGGTTTTTGCGTTGTTTTTTGCGAGCGTTTTTTTTTTTTTACTGATTTTAAGTGAGGAAGTCAAAATTTTCAAATTTGGAGTTTATATTGGAGAAGAGAGAGTGAGGGGTCTAATTGAAAGTTCATTAAATATGTCGACGATTCAAAGTTATATGTTGACATTGAATAGCGATTCAGAAGGAGTTACTTCCGTGTCTCAATTACTTGTTTACATCTGATTAAAATAACCCTCAAATAAAAAAAAAAGAAAAAAGAAAAATGAAAGGTAAACAAATGAAAGAGGCGAAAGGAGTATCTAATTTTTTTTAAAAATACGCTATTTAACGTAATTTATTTTCACAGTACGCTTTATACTTGTAATATTTTTTTACCTTGTACTCCATTTACCTACTCTAACAAAAAAAATTCTCCCATATAATATTCAGACAAATTACGTTTATTTAATTATCAATTACGAACGGTAGTTTGAATGTACAACAGCAAGCTTCGTTAATTCCAAATTATTAAACAAATTTCATAATATTAGATCCGAGATGACATGATCCGATCCTAAACTTTTGTAGAGGGACGATGGTTATGACTTATGATCCCACCACAGTTGATTGAGAACAGGAGAACATGTAAAGAAGATTTGGTGGGCCGAATCAAAGGACGGACAGATATAGGAAGAGGATGAAGAGAGAGTTGGGTAAATTGCTTTTAACTGATTAGTGGGCTTTTCTCAATCAAATGTAGAAAAACAAGAGCATTTTTTGACAAGTTCAAATGAAGGTAATATACTAGTGGTATTGGTCTAATTATTTGAGGAACAGGTGGACCGTCATTTAGGCTCAACCTCATCTCTATGCCTCTCCTCCGATTATGCATGTGGAGTTTGTGGACGCTATCATCTTAGGCCGCATATCATGCCCGCTTTTGTCTTCTACGGAGTTTATCAAATCGGTCTTACAAAATTGCGTAATAGGATCAGTGACGGAGTCAGGATTTAAAGTCAGCGGGTGCAAAATTGCATGATAGGATTAGTGTTGTAAATCTGAACTTCGACTCTAGAAGCAAATGACGGTGTGAGTCCCTTGATGAATCTAGCAACTCTAAGCTCTTCTTTTTCTTCCAAGTCACAAAGAATCGTCATCTTCTCAAACTCCTTAATGTACTCAACAACGGACAACCCTTCTTGTGACAAAGCTTGTAACTTTAAGTAATTCTCTTGCTCATAATCTTTAGGTAAGAATCTCCTCATAAGATGTTTCTTTAGCTTCTCCCAAGTATCGATCTTGTTTTTTTATCTCGTTTTCGCTGTTTTTTCAAGTTTTCATACCACAACGATGCATATTTAGTAAGTTTTAAAATAGTTGCCTTGAATTGTTTATGCTCATCGTACTCCTTGTATTTGAAAACTCGTTTTGCTTGCCTAAATCAGGTACATCAAGCTTTAAGCCTCGATCATCATCGTTCGTAGCTCTCTGCTTCCTCTTAAAACTTGCATCGTCCTTTTCTGAATCCGAACCAACTGACTTGCTCGAGTTTGGCTGACGCTCTCTACCACGTCCCTTTGGAACATCGACCAACATCTTTGAAAAGTTCTTCATCATATAATTCATTTAAGTCATGGTTGCCTTCATTTCGTCCAATTGCTCTTGAAACGGGCTTGTAACATCGTCACCCACACCCTTGCCTGACTCGGCATCTTCTGGCATCTCCGCTTCTCAAGATTAACTTGTTAAGCAACAAATTAAGAGCTAGCTCTGGTAACCAAATTGATGTACAACTAGTACATTTTTTATGTTAGTTTTAGATTAATGAAAACGCTATGGAATTTAAGTATTTATTTTTAGTTTTCTATATGAATTGAACGAAAAAAACAAGGATATGACGTGATCTCGCTCTCCTCCCTCTCAAGGAACTTGATTGGAACGCGACTAGAAACTCAACCTCGCGAGGATGAATGTGTATTATCTCACCCTCGCAAGAACGAAATAATAACTCGCAAGCAATTAGAACAACAAGAAACTCTTGTATTAATCTCTCAAACTTGAATGAATAAAACTGAATACAATGACCCTTATTTATACTAAATAGACCGACTATAAGGCCTCTAAAAAACGTCCTAAAGCTGATGGAAATAGACTAGGAAAGACTTGCCTAAACTCGATTCTTACCACAATACAAACTGCCTTATTTCTACTTTGCTGAGATTAGGAAATAAACAATTACTACCTTAAATTTATTGACTAAAATAAAATAAGGAAACTACGATTAGGAAACTAAGAAGATCACAACTCCTTATGATAACTAATAACATGGTTTTTGGCAGCTCCATAAAATGTTTGTACAAGCAACGCGTTGACCTTCGTTGATTCTCCTTGAAAATCGTGTCATTTTTAGCTCATCGCTGCTCTTCCATGTTATTATTTTCATTAGATTCGAACTCATTTTGATCCTTTAAAATATTTGGGTCACGACTTCATTTTCATTGTACTCTGATCTAATGCTCTTGCATCAATTAGACTTAGCTTGTATTTAAGTAACATTAAAAAAAATATAGTGACATTATCATTTCTCTAAATTTACTATCTCTTGATTTTGAGCTACGTAACCACATTCACTTGGACATTTTTTTGGCAGCAGGAAAGTTATAAAATTAGAGTCTCATAGCCTTGGACTTGTGTCATGTTTTTTATTTATTTATTGAAATTTGGTTTTGAGGTGATTCTAAAGAAGCCTTGTGTAGTGCCATGAGACACGAGACATGAAACACGAAGCACATGATGTCCCCCAATATGATTGAGACATGTAAATGTCATCTAAAATCTTGTTATAATACATCAGAGTAATTGTATATATGCATCCGTTTAAGTTGAACTAATCTAATAAGGTCATAATTAAGAATGGTGTCTAAGAGCTTAATTGAAAAATATGACACAGTACATTTATAATAATTGGACGTCAATTGAACATTTTAATAGGAAATAAAATATGAAAATGAATATTTACAAATTGAAATCTTATCTAGATTTATATCTTTGATAATTATGAGAATTGAGAAACAAGACAAACATCGATGACGCTCCAGTTTCAATACCAATGAGTATTCATTTTGGATTTTATGAGAAATTGTGTTTGTTTCTTGAACAACCATCCTTGCATTCATGTACACGCCGCATAGACGGAAACATATTTGAATAAATAATTTTTTTTTGTTTCTTGGCAGTTGTAAAGAAAGGTTTATATTTTCAACGCTCGTTTATCAAGACCATGAACAACATTATTAAATTCCTAGGCAAATAACTAAAACATAAGCAATGAAAGATGAGAAAGATGACCATTATATCATCCATGACACTCTTTACCAAGTGATGCATCGCCTCGCATCCTGCAATTTGACATAGCAAGTTAAGACAATACGTTAGAATATCAAGATGAAGTAATTGTTGCTCCTTAGCCCTGTAACATCCTCATCTACCAAAGTGTCTTACCAAGGTCTACCATAGCGAATGAGAGAGTTACCATCTCAGTTGCCTGAGGCAGTACATATCAAAGATACCATAATGAAACGAATTAAATAAATAAATAGTTCAAATGATTACAAAACTCAAGTCCCAAATGAAATATGTCATATAACTGCCAAATCCAACATGAAAAAAACTAAGACTTAGCGGAATTTATGATAACTAGGTGAATCCTCGGTGTCCCCTTCAACCCGCATGCAAGTTCAAACATCGACACCTGCTAGACTCACTGCTCACCATCAATGGATCACCGCAGTTTGGAAAACATAAGAAGGGTCAGTACAACCATACAATCAACTAAAATCATACAAAGTAAGTTGATGCGTGTCCCGTCGTCAAGGCCCATCAAACAATATTTATACTCTAACTAACTAGCAAGTAGCAAGTAGAGGTCGATCCCAAAGGACGGTTTGTCAAACTATGATTAATTGCAAACTAGCTATGTCTTAATGTCACAATTTTGGGTTGGGTTGGAAACTACACTACTATGATGAAAATGTAAGTAAAGGAAGCAACAAAACATGCAAATAAAGTGAGGATTTAAGCAATTGATTAAAGGCACTAGGGTGTCATGGGTTCATAGGGGAAACATGGTATGATCTTAGTAATGAATCTGGTAAATGATTGTAGTTATGTTAGGATCGAGTTCGTTTATATCTTACAATCCTTAAGAAGACCTAGGTCTCGGAGTCGAGTTGGTTTATAGCTTACAACCCCTACAACGACTCCGTTCTACCCATTCAACAAATGCATGATCTAACAATACTCGAGTTGGTTTATATCTTACAAGTTTTGTTAAGAAGATAGAGAATCATGCTAGGTTGTCAATCGAGCATTTCATCAAATATAACATGTGCATAAGTTGAAGAGCATAACAAACAATCATTCATATGAACTCAACATACATAAATCTACCCCATGATTACTCCCCTACTCCCCCACTAACCCTAGTTAGAGGACTACTCACACATCATGGTGATAAACATGCCAAATAGGGTGTCAAACATCTTAGCAAGCATAAACATGATGAAGCAAATAATAAAGGAAGTGAATAAGTGATTAATCAAAGAATGAAGGGATTGTACCAACTTAAGATGAACAAAGGAATGGAAGAACAATAGAAGAAAGCTTTGATTGATGATGAGGAGTTGTCAATTCCCCAACCCAAGAATTCTTCAATTACAAACTAGATCATGAATTGCTTGAATAACAAGAAAAGGATTTTAGTGTAATTAAACTAATCTAAACTAAGAGATGGATTTTCAATCCCCCTCTTTACTTAATTCCATAAGCTATTTATACTAATTACAATATTAGGGTAAACTAAGGGGTTAAATGATGATTAGGTCCCTTAAACTAGTCTAAGGAGATGCTAGAGCTTGTAGGACTCGTGGGAGTCCTTAAGTTTGATCGTATATGGCATCCTTCTGGGGGACTCGTGCAAGTCAGGGAGGACTCGCACGAGTTGGACATAGACTCGCACGAGTCTGGGAGGACTCGCACAAGTTCTCCACCAGTGTCCATCTTTTTCCTTTGCTGCCCCAAAACTAGTGGGGACTCTCCAGGACTTGTGGGGGTTTTCCATCATTGCCCGAATGCTTTTATAGTTCAACTATGGCCTTTAGCATTGGTCCCTTATTCTTGCTTGGTTGTTAGATGCGATCCATTTAGCTCCTGAATTGCTCTAGAAATGCGAGGTCGGCATTCCTTTCCTACCAAGAGCACTAAAATCTCGTAAAGTAGAAAATAGGTAACTAAAGATAAGAAAATACCCTAATACATGCATAAAAGTGCAAGAAACGAGGCTAGTTAGGGACTAAATATGCGTAGAAACATGTTGCATCAAATATCCCCAAACCGAACCTTTGCTCGTCCCGAGTAAAGAGGTGATCAAACTAAGACCTTTATTTAAACTAACTAATAAACTAGCTGATGTGAGACAATTAGCGGGTCTCACTCCGTCCCTTTAACTCACAACAATGCATCCATGAGGCAGGGTGCCTTCTTGCAAGGCAAGGTGGGGTTTGCCAAAATGGCGATGCATCCTACATGAAGCACAAAATCAAAGTAAAGGATGTATCTTCAAAAGAATAGCCACTTTCCTCATCTAAGTTGCGGAAATCATATAAATGGGAAGCAATATAAGGGTAAACACTCCATCAAAGATACTAGTTCTCCAAGTTACTAAGTCCAAGAGGATACAAACAAGTCACCTCCAAATGGTGTCGAACTAGGCTACTTTTTTCCTCAATCGCTAAATGCTTTCGTCAAGGGCGATCGGATGGGATGAAAGGATGATCCCTATGATGTTAGTGGCATGTGACATGACAATTCTCGGTTTTTCTACGAGTGTAAAGGCCAAGGGTCGTCCCAAGATCGACAAGGTGGCATAACAAAAAGTTTTAGGGGATGCATTGCTCAATTATTTAAAATAAAAGTGGATTTGATTGGCATTTGAAACTTGACCTCATTCACTTTCTTATTCAAAACATTAGATGGGGTTTGTCCCACGTTATCTAGTGTCCTTTGCTTTCGCCAGTCGCTTATTAGGCAACCTGTTAACCTATAGATCAATAGCTTTTTCGGGGTGATAATCACTCTGTCTTTGGGTGGTCGAATTCACAACCGAATGGGGGCCCAATTCAGTGGATCCCGCACCAAAGCACATCGAAGTGGTACGCCTCCATCAAAATAGATCACTTTGACATTTCACTTTACAAAACATTTGAGGTTTACTTTGGAGTTTATCCACAACAAAAACTTTGAAAAGAGCATTACAAAATTATTAATCAAAAGTATTTTTGGATGTCAAACCACCAAGTCAGTTCAAGGTCACCAGATAAGTTTATCGGGTCCACATCACATCATAGGGTTGGACAAGGTGATTCACATGCAAACCCTTGACTAGGCCTTAGCTCATGGGACAAAAGATACTAGTATGACATAATCTAGGGTGTCTTGTATGTATTATAGCATACAAAGTCTCAAGGAGAAAAAGTATCTACAAGGGCCTTATATACACTTATCAAGCTTCCCATTTGGGCATTTTCACAAGATATTTCCTAAATGCAAGCTATATGACATGATGCAACTATATATATACAAGTCTAATGCACATGCTTTAACAACTAATATGACAAGTAATCTAATGCAAGCTCCTAACAATGCATATGCACACAAACCGCAACAACAAAGTACACAACATCCTCCTTGACATGTAAGCCCATCCTCCTCATATGAACAATGAAAAGAAATGGAAGGGAATAACGGATTAGAACGATCATACCAAGTGGTCTTCATATTTCCCTGGCTAATGTCTCAAATGGAGTGTTGTACCTATGTGAGAAGAGAACAAAAGCATACAAGTATATACAGTTCTACACTACTAAAGAAAAGAACATGCTTTGGTTTTTGTAATTTTTCAAATTTTTATAGTTTTAGTGTTTATAAAATTAAAGACATATTTTTGAGAATTTTCAAATTTTTTTTCAAATTTTTATAAGTTTGAATGTAAATTCTCATCCCCACACTTATTTTGGACATTGTCCTCAATGTACAAGGTAGGAAAAGAAAATTAAAAAGACAATGTTTTAGGATTTTTGAATATTTGGAATTGAAATACAAATGCAAGATGTAATGCATGATATGAAATGAATGCATGCTCTAATTAGATGCAACTATATGTCATATATTACAAGTGATGCAACTAATCTAGGCCAAGTTGATGCATGTTTTCCATTGTTCGGAGAGCCAATTTTGATTGACTCGGGTTGCCTATGAACAAACCTCCCCAAACCGGTTTAAACACTATTTCTAGTGTAGGTGGGATTAGGTGTGGCCACAAGAACCTATGCCTGGGGTGTATAACGCAACTAACTAAATAATAATACACTCTAGGCTAGTGTATATACAAGAGAGATTTGGATAAGGAGGGAAAAGGATACCATAAAACCTTGGAGTCTTTCATGTCCATAGGCTCTTAACCACCAAATTCATCATCATTTGGGTCTTGATACCCGCAATGGTGACCACCTCCTCCAACTTGGTTTCCATGCCCACCTTGGTTCCAATTTGGGAACAAGAGATCCGGTTGGACTCATGATGGCAAGGGACCTTCGGGGTTGACATTCCCTTGTTGGGATATTGCGCTAGGTAGTTGCCAACTCTACCCTCGTGTACATTGATGTCGACCCGGTTTACCATATCCATCAAAGTGTCTATATTAGGAGGCCTAGATGGGTAGACTTCATTGTGAGTTTGGTGAGGGTTTGGATACGGGGGAATAGGCACATAGACCGGTGGTGCACCTTGTTGAAATGGTTGGTGCGCTATGTTTTGTGCTTGTTGTTGTTGTTGATGATCATAAATCTCAATTGGGAGAATATAGCTCGGTATGGGGGAATAGATGCTCAAACGGGGCTCGTTGGTCGGGATATTCCATCCCGTAAGCATAATTGATGAACAACCTCGAGTGTACCACTCTACACTTCCATTCTCATTATAGGCACACCATCGATGATTGGTGAAGATGGTGTGCTCATTGATCAAAGTTGATCCCGGGAAGAGATGGATTGTCAATCCCCCTCTTTACCTAATTCCGTAAGCTATTTATACTAATTATAATATTAGGGTAAACTAAGGGCTTAAATGACGATTAGGACCCTTAAACTAGTCCAAGGAGATGCTAGAGCTTGTAGGACTCGTGGGAGTCCTTAAGTTTAATCGTATATGGCATCCTGCTGGGGGACTCGTGCGAGTCAGGGAGGACTCGCACGAGTTGGACATAGACTCGCACGAGTCTGGGAGGACTCGCACGAGTTCTCCACCAGTGTCCATCTTTTTCCTTTGCTGCCCCAAAACTCGTGGGGACTCTCCAGGACTTGTGGGGTTTTTCCATCATTGCCCGAATGCTTTCATAGTTCAACTATGTCCTCTAGTCTTGATCCCTTCTTCTTTCTTGGTCATTAGATGCGATCCATTTAGCTCTCAAAATGCTCTAAAAATGCGAGGTCGACATTCCTTTCCAACCAAGTGTACCAAAATCTCGTAGAGTAGCAAATAGGTAACTAAAGATAAGAAACGACCCTAATACATGTATAAAAGTGCAAGGAACGAGGCTAGTTAGGGGATTAAATGTGCATAGAAACAGGTTGCATCATAAGTAACACGAGACAACTCAACCAATACTCAACAACCCTCCAAATTCCAAAGTAACTAGTGGCTCTTATCGCAACGAATAGTCGGGTTCCTATCGCAACAGGTAACCCACCCCTGCCGATGCCAGACCGAAGCACTGGACATCAAAATCCCCACTCATTGCATCGAGCGAACCCAGATCATTAATGTGCACATCTCCCTTGTGACGGGATTCACAAGAGGCGATACATGGGGGTGAAACCATCTCCCGACATGGCTCCGCAATATCATCCACAACTCCGCCGCCGTACGACAACACAATAATCACAATAATATAATCAAAACAATAACAATTACATCTAATGCAATTAACTATATAGTCATACTGTATAGGAAAACCCAATCTTATTCGCAAACAGCAAGGAAAAATCGCAACAACGGTCTAGAACTACCCCTCTACGAATTCGTCACCTAAATCAATGACACAATACAATCACCATAAAATTCTACAACAATCACCCTAAATCAACCAAATTAGGGTTTACCAAAACATAAAAGTGTGAATGACGGAGATCGGAAATTACTACAATTGATACGAGAAAGAGGAAATCGAACAATCTACAACACAATCTTGCTTTGATGATGATTAGAACGATTTGGGAGTGTTTTCAAAAAGTGTTTTAGGTTATGAAATGATGTTTAAGCGTAATCAGAATATTAATAACCTCCTTAATCGTTTTAATCAAAATCGTGCAAACCCGATTCCAAACCGGACACTCGGTCGAGTTACCAACGTACTTGACCGAGTACGCCCCACTCGACCGAGTGAAACACCTACTCGGTCGAGTGACCCCAAAACAGTAGCCTGATTAACAATTTAAAAAATCCAAAAGACACACTTGGTCGAGTGCAACCCACTCGACCGTGTACTCAGACAACCTCACTCGGTCGAGTGCAGCCTACTCGACTGAGTATCCATAGCCCAAGATGTGTAATATTACAGTCTTCCCTCCTTAGAAGCGAACTTCGCCCTCGAAATTGATACCCATACCGACACACTCAACGACGTAGCCGAACTAAAACCCAACATAACTCAAGTAACTCCAACAATTACCTAAAACATAACAGAAAGGATTAAAAAAAACACCCCAAAACTACTCCAAAACCCACACAAAAGTATATGCGATCATCTCCGACCTCCTTAAAAGAAATAGGTTACGACCCCGTAACCAAACATACCTGATAAAAAAGGTATGGATAAATCTCCTTCATTGCTGCTTCCGACTCCCACATGGCCTCTTCCACGTTGTGATTAGACCATAGTACTTTAAGTAACATCGTCTCAGCATTCCTTGTCTTTTGCACCTTGTGATCCAGAATCTCCTTTCGCACTCTCATCATGCTCAATGGTTTCAACCTCTAGCACATAGGACGGGTCACTTATGTACTTCCTAAGTTGTGACACATGAAAAACATTATGAACACGATCCAAAGCTGGTGGTAAGGCTAGTCTATAAGCCACTTCGCCAACTCTATCCAAAATCTCATAAGGACCGATAAAATTATGACTCAACTTTCCTGTTTTGACAAACCGCATGATCCCACACATTGGTGACACTTTCAACAATACCTTGTCACCTACCTGGAACTCAATATCACGCCGGTGCAAATCTGCGTAACATTTCTGTCGATCCTGCGCCGCCTTCATCTTTTGTCGAATTAGGCGGACATGTTCGATCATATCCTGCACCATTTGTGGTCCTAAAAACACAGCCTCAGAACTGTCATCCCAGCACACCGGACTCCGACATTTTGTTTCGTACAAAGCTTCAAATGGGGCCATCCCGATGCTAATATGGAAGCTATTATTGTAAGAAAACTCTATTAGATCCAAACGATCTTCCCATGTACCACCAAACTCCATCACACATGCTCGCAACATATCCTCCAAAGTTTTAATGGTCCTCTTAGTCTTCCCATCGTACCAGGGTGAAAAACTGTACTCATCTTCAAATTAGTTCCCATCAAATCCTTCAATTCTTGCCAAAATTGAGAAATAAACCTCGCATCCCGATCCGACATAATATCCTTTGGCATCCCATGAAGCTTAACTACATTCTTCCGATATGTCGTAGTTAACTTGATCTTATTCCAGGGGTCTTTCATAGGAATGAAATGAGTTGACTTCATTAATCGATCAATGATCACCCAAATCATGTTGTTACCCCGCTGCGTCCTTGGTAACCCAACAATAGAGTTCATAGAAATCGATTCCCACTTCCATTCATGTACCTCAAGTGACTGAATCTTACCTTACGGCCTTCGCTGTTCCTCCTTGACTCCCTGGCATGTCAAACACCTAGCCACAAAATTAGCTACATCTTTCTTCATCCCCTGCCACCAAGAGGTTCTCTTCAAATCCTTATAAAGCTTATCACCTCCCGGATGCACCGAATAGGGAGTGCAATGAGTCTCAGCTATAATCATATTTTTCAAACTGTCATCCTTTGGCACACACCATCTATGGTCAAATCGAATACTACCATTAACATGAATAGAGAATCGTGATGCAGTACCTGTTTCCACAACGTCTTTCCATTCTCGGATATTAGGATCGAGCAATCGTTTCTTCCTGATATCATCATTGAGCTACAATTCCATGGCTAAGTAACTAATAGCATCACCCTTCCTGATCATGTGGATTCCCATATTTTGCACCTCATCTCCCAATCTAATTAAGTACATAGCAGTGCACAATGAATGTACACTCTTCCTACTCAATGCGTTAGCCACCACATTATCCTTCCCTTCGTGGTAGACAATCTCTATATCATAGTCACCTATTAACTCTATCCACCTCCTCTGTCGCATGTTCAACTTCCTTTGGGTTTAGATGTATTTCAGGCTTTTGTGATCCAAAAACACTTTAAAGGTCGCCCCATATAAGTAGTGTATCAAAATCTTCAAAGCAAACACAACTGCACCCAACTCTGCGTGAGTAGAATAGTTCTCTTTGTACGACTTCAGTTGCCTTGATGCATAAGAAATCAACTTCCTATTCTGTATTAAGACACAACCTAACCCATTCTTCGAGGTGTCAGTATAAACCTCGAAGTTTTCACTCCCCTCTGGCAAAGCTAAGACAGGCACTGTAGTCAGATGTTCCATTAATGTTTTGAATGCCGTCTCACAACTCTCGTCCCAGTGAAATCTATTTACCTTCCTCATCAAAGCCGTCATAGGTCTAGCAATCTTGGAGAAATCCTTCACAAACCATCTATAATAGCCGGCAAAACCCGGCCAGGAAAATCCGAATTTCAGTCACATTTTTCGGTGCTTCCCAGTTTGACACCGCCTCAACCTTGCTTGGATCAACTGCTACCCTATCCTTGGAAATTACATGGCACATAAATGTCACCTTTTCTAACTATACTCGCATTTCGAGAACTTAGCATATAGCTCATTATCTCGCAAGGTTTGGAAGACAAACCTCAAATGCTCCTCGTGCTCCTCTTTAGTCTTGGACTAGACTTAGATATCATGAATTAAACCCACCACGAACCTATCCAAAAACGGACAAAAGACCCGATTCATGTGATCCACAAACACTGCTGGCGCATTGGTCAACTTGAAAACCATCACCGCGTACTTATAGTTACCATATCTCAAATGGAAAGCTGTCTTATGAATGTTTTCATCCTTAATCCTCAACTGATGGTACCCTGATCCGAGATCAATCTTCGAGAACACCCAACCTCACTCAACTGATCGAATAAATCATCAATCCTCGGCAACGGATATCTATTCTTCACGGTAACATGGTTCAACTCTCTATAGTTAATGCATAACCTCATGCTGCCATCTTTCTTCTTCACAAACAACACTGGTGCTCCCCAAGGTGATACACTAGTTCTGATGTACCCCTTATCTAGTAACTCATTCAGTTGCTTCTTCAACTCTTCTAATTATTTTGGTCCCATACGGTAAGGGCCCTTAGATATAGGTCTAGTTCCCAGTTTAAGCTCCACACTGAAGTCGATATCTCTCTTAGGAGGTAATCCTGGTATTTCATCCGGAAAAACATCCTCGAACTCACCAACCACCGGTATATCTGTTGCTGTAGGCTCCTCCACTCGAGTATCTTTCACATGGCATAGAATCATAGGACATCCCTTCCTCAAGTATGACTTTAAGGTCATCGTTGCAATGATCTTAGCCTTGGGTTTCACTAAAAACCCTTGATAAGACACTCTAACCCCTTTTGGTCCCCTCCAGGACACATTTTTCTGATGACAATCAATTTTAGCCTTATACTTACCCAACCAATCCATCCCCACAATGACCTCAAACCCATCTCTAGGAAACTCAAGTAAGTCAACCAGAAAATCTATTTTCCTAACTACCATTGACACCCCTTTATACAACTTAAGACATGACACAGAGTCCCCCGACGGTATGAACCACATTATCTTTTACCAACTGAAACTGTCTCAACCCCATGGTCAAGGCATGACTCTTAGAATCAAAAGAATGGGTTGCCCCCGAGTGAAACAGTACAAAAATTGGTTTCCAATTAATCAGGAATGTACTAGTGACGACTTGAGTATCATCCTCCGTTGCTTGTTTGTCTATCATGAACAACTTCTTGCTGTTCTTGTGGACCCCTTCTTGCACCGTACTCGCCGATGCTGTGGACTTAGCTGTCGAGTTTTGATTCTCGTTATTTTTATGGCGTTGATAGGACCCACTGAAGGAAAATACATACTGGATGTGAACATTCTGATTTTATAATTAACAAATTAATTACATGGATCTACATGCATGCATAACAAATAAGATGTAAAGAAGAAATATGTTCTTACATATTATATTTTCGATTCATTGGGCACAAACAAAGTCTCCTACTTTGAATGTTCTTGAGCTTATGAATGCTGGAAGATCCTCCAAAAACCCATTGATGATCTTCTTGTTCAATAGTATGAACAACTCCTCTTGGATTGTACCAAGATGCCCACAAC
>VHZZ01002156.1:19174-41474 GCA_009801015.1 Silene noctiflora
AAAAGTCTTAGCAATAAATGAGAAAAGAGGAGACTATTTATAGAATGGGAAATATGAAAGGAGTAATGTATAATAGCCTCTTTTCCTCTATTGTCCAAGTGACAAAAGAGAGAACTCCTTTTTAAAATAAATATCAGGTTTGCAAGGCTCAAGAGAGCTTCCTCTTTTCAAAGCAAATTGTATTTTCCATAAAATATGGAAACTCTAAACCTTACCAAAAGAGGAAAAAGTAAAAGACCCGTTTTTGGCATTAAGATCAACTTGTATAAACAAGATTGACATCTTTAAAAGAACTTACAAAGTATATTCTTTTTGTTCATTAAAATTGCAGAATGGCATCGTTTTGAAAATAAGAGATCTTATGAAAGTCTTCATGTTTTTATAAAGCATTTGAAATTTCTCCAATAACCGTATCAGAAACCACAGTGCAGTGCACTGTTGTATGGTTTTGCAGCCACTTGACTAAATGTGAATGTTACATTACCTCGCTTACAACATTTGACTAAGGCTAAGGGCTTTCTTATCTTGACTTCATCTTGATCATTCTTGAACTATCTTTGGAAATTCATTGAGTGCTTCAAAAGCTAAACATTATAACTAAGAAGCAAACAATTAAATAATAATGAAACTTGGCATCATCAACCAAGTGTGTTCTAACACCCTAATTTGTGTCCAAACCTCCCTCATATCAATCTAATGATATTGAATGTTCAAGGAACAAGAAAGAAAAGTAAAATCAGTGCTATAAAAGAGGTAGTCCGTACATATAAACCTACGATCTTAACTTTAGTCGAAACCCATATGGGAGAGGATCATGCTATTAATCTCGTGACTAAAATCAGGTACAAAGGTTATTCTAGAGTGAATTCTATTGGCTTTAGGGGAGGAATTTGGCTTTATTAGAACACGGAAATTGTCACTGTGACCCCGGTTCATCAACACCAATAGTACATTACCATCGAAATTTCAAGAAACAACAAGTATCCTTGGTTCTCTTCAGCGGTGTACGCCAGCCCTGACTCTACAAATCACCGCCAATTGTGGGTTGAGTTGGAAGCGTTTGCTCGCAATAATAGTCGTCCTTGGCTTGTTGCGGGGGATTTCAATGAAACTTGTTTCTTAAATGAGAGGCATGGCGGGGACTCCAACATGGCTCGTCAATGTGCTAATTTTAATAATTGAATTGAGGATTGCGAGTTTCTCGAACTAGCCTTTATAGGCGCGACTCATACTTAGGCAAGAAGAAATTCGGTTGAAACAAGGTAGAGTGCTAGATTAGATAAAGCTCTTTGTAATGCTGAATGGGGTGCTCTTTTCGAGGATGCGATGGTCTGTCATCTCCCAACCTTTAAATCTGACCATTGTCCGCTTTTCATATCCCCAAATGGTATCGTTTCCCTCAATGTGGTTTCTAGACCGTTTTGATTTCAAGCCTGCTGGCTGACGCACGAGAAGTTCAAAGATTTCGTAGACACAAGCTAGCCGTCGAGTGGTAATTTCACATCTCATTTAAGTATAATGTCAGAGAAATTACAGGTGTGGAATTCTGAAGTTTCGAGGACATTTTTAAGAGTAAAAAATCGTTATTAGCTCGAATAGGTGGGTGTCAAAGAGAGCTCTCTATAGCTAGAAAAAGCAATCTTATCAAATTGGAGGCTAAACTCCAAAAAGAACTTGACGAGGTTCTAGATCAAGAAGAACTCTTGTGGTACGAAAAATCGAGAGTGAAGTTTATCAAAGACGGTGACCGTAATACTTTGTATTTCCACGTGAGTACCTTGGTTCATCGGTGGAGGAACAAAATTTCATCATTGAAAAACGAGTCCGGCGTTTGGCAAGATGACCCCATTGAAGTTAAACGTATTGTAGTGGAGTACTTCATAAATTTATATACTGAAGACCATTATTCGGGGAGTCTTGAGATCATTTCCTGGGACTTATTTCCAGATTTTAGTAACAACGATTGGGAGTGGTTCACTAGAACGTTTAATAGAGCCTAAATAGAAAGGGTTATTCACCATATGGGACCGCTTAAAGCCTCGGGTCCAGAAAGGTTTCAAGCTCTTTTTTATCAAAAGAATTGGCCCTTATTGAAGCTTCTTTATGCGACATGGTAATAAATTCTCTCAAGGGGAAAGGCATGCCTTTGGGACTTAATGACACTTATCTTGTGCTTATACCGAAAGTTGATGCCCCAGAATACATTACACAATTTCGACCTATAAGCCTTTGTAATGTAGCATATAAAATCACCAGCAAAACTCTAGCCAATCGCATCAAGGCATCAAGAAAGTGTTGCCCCACGTAATTTCTGACAAATAACGGAAAATGTCGTTGTTTTTCAAGAAGCTATACATTCCATGTGAAGGAAGAAGGGTTCGGCGGGGATCATGGCCATCAAGATCGACTTAGAAAAAGCGTATATATGACCGTCTTCGATGAGATTTTATTCACGCCACTCTGAACTATATGGGGTTATCTCGACTTTTAGTTGATGTAGTAATGGAATGTGTTACTTCAGCCCGAATGCAAATTTTGTGGAACGAAGAGACCACTGAATAGTTTATATATCCCGTCTTGGGGTGTCTGTCAAGGAGACCCACTATCGTCGTATCTGTTTGTCATGTGCTTAGAGAAGCTTCAACAAGCAATAGATCAAGAGGTGCGTAATAATAAGTGGAAACCTATTATTTTATGTCGAGATGGACCGCAAATAACGAACCTATTTTTCGCGGATGACATGATCTTATTTGGAGAAGAAACCGAAAAGCAAGCTATAGTTATGAAGCTTGTATTGGATAATTTCTGTAATGCTCCAGGCGAGAAAATAAGTAATGCAAAGTCGAGGGTATTTTTCTCGAGTAATACGCAGCAAGAGAATAGAGCACGGGTTTGCGAAGCTCTCGGATTTCTCAAAACTAGTGACCTGGGAACATACCTAGGAATGTCTACCATTAATGGAAGAGTAACCCGTCACACATACATCCATCTCGAAGAAAAAGTGAATAAAGGATTAGCTGGGTGGTCCACAAAAAGGCTATCCTTAGCAGGTCGCTCGACACTCGTCCAATAAACTCTCACAACCATTGCAAATTATAGTATACAAACCGCGAAACTACCAAGATCGGTTTGTGACACCATTGATAGAAAAGCTCGTTGTTTTCTTTGGGGAGGAGATGATACGAAAAAATACGTTCATCTTATATCATGCGAAAATGTTCAAAAACCCAAGTTTATGGGAGGGCTCGGTCTCGTGTCCGCCCGACAAGCAAACGCAGCTTTTCTCACAAAACTTGAGTGGCGTGTCCTCGCAGAGCCTTCGAGTCTTTGGTCTCGGGTACTTCGGGCCAAGTATTGCACTAATAGGTGTGATATCAATATTTTTCAAGCTAAACACAATATGTCTACCATATGGTCTGACATTACTTCTCAAGCTAAGACGATAGTTCGAGGGGAAACTACGGTCGTGGGTAATGGTAGAGGGACTTTATTTTGGGATCATGCTTGGGTTGACGGAATATGCCTTAGTGATCATACTATAGCCCCGATTCCTGAGAATATCTTAGGTGCTACCGTGAGCGAAATGTGGTGCGAAAATCTAGGCTGAAAAGTGGGATAAATTTTCTAACTTCCTACCGCAAGATATCCTTATGAAGATAGCCTCTATTTCGTTAACTATTGACCCAGATAGATTTGGAAGGGCAAGACTCATCGTCGGGGAAATTAACTCTAAAATTAGCTCTCGGTTTCCTTCGAGGTGACGACCCATCTCTACTTCCCGAATCTATTAATTGGCGAACTATTTAGCGTATCCCGGTACAGCAAAGGATTCAAATGTTCCTTTAGTTAGCCGCTCATGGTATATTAATAGTGAACGTGAATAGAGTTAAAAGGAATACGGGAGACGACCCAAGATGCCCACGTTGTGATGGACCCGAAGAGACCACAGAGCATCTCCTTCGGTCTTGCTCTATCTCGAAATAAATTTGGCACCTTGTCGGTATTGATTCCTCTAATGCCTCGTTTTATAACTCCCCTTTTTTCGATTGGTTAACTAATAGCGCGAGCAATAATATGAGTACTAATGAAGCGAATTGGTCGATGTATTTTGCCATTACTTGTTGGTGGATTTGGAAGTGGCGCAATAATATTGTGCTTGACCGAGCTACTGAGAACCCGACCGAACCACGAGCGTTCCTCTATCACCAGTTCGAAAGGAGTAAGAGAGCTTTTGATAGATTCGATTTCCTTATACCGAACCCACTCCCCTCTAATGTAGAAATATATGTACGTTGGTTACCTCCCCCTCACGGATGGACTCTTTTAAACACGGATGGGGCGTTTAAAGGTAATCCGGGTCTAGCCGGTGGAGGCGAAATTCGAGATGAAATAGGTAATTTTAATACTGCATTCTATTTTTCTTGTGGCATTTGTTCGTCGATGAAAGTGGAATTACTAGCTCTCCTAACGGTCTGGAGCGCGCAAAATCTATTGGTCTTAAGAAGCTGATTAGACACATGGACAATTCCTCTTGTGTCAACATTATCAAGGAGAAACAGTTGGTGAGTAACAGTCTGAAAACTATAGTCAAACGGTGTAAAGATTTAATTCGGGAGAACCATTGGAAGGTCAAGCTGGAACATACCTATAAAGAAGCTAATCGAGCCGCGGATTTCTTGGCTAATCGTGGAGTGCGCGCCAGTATGATAACTACACATTTAGATCGTACTACACATGTAGATTCTCCTTTAGATAATCTTCGTTCCATCCATGGGGAAGGATATTTTTGGCGTCGCTATTCCCCGTGTAATAGCAAACAATTAGTTTCTTCGGGGCTTAGCGCCTCAGTCGTACCAAAAAAAAAGCAAGAATTTGTTATTAATATTTTCAATTTTTTATTTTTGTTTTATTTTCCTTTTCTCAGTCATATATGGAGACTCTCTACAGGTGCCTCTTTTGCGGAAGCCGCATCAAAGGCAGCTGTCAATGCTGCCTATTATTCCGCAAAAGTCTACTAGTTGCTTCTCTCATTTATTAGTATATCACGATGCCATGATGGTGACGATAATGGATGATTTTTACGTCTTTAAATCAAAGTTCTTAACTGTGATAATCGATGATAAAATACATCTTTAAATCAAAGTTAACTATGCTCAAAAGTAACACTTAAGGATGTTGTAACAAAGAAAACAAAAATCTACTCCGTAATTAATAACAACGACCATACTCGCACGACATAGTACGCTCATCTGAACCAAGATAAATAACTAGGAGACTAGTCAGAATCAAACTTTACTGGATAAATGAGAGATTGATATACTCCTAAAAATTCGATTTCACAAAATGATGAACGCCTTGGACAATCCAATAAATATCGATGAAATCGAGCTGCTTCTGCTAATTGATTATTATCATAACTATACGAATAGCTAGCATTTAGGACGAGCTTCTCCAAACACGATGCACTCCTCAGGAAATATTTCATTAGCTTCAAAAATTGGTCGTCGAATCGAACCCTGGCCATATTCAACTCTAACCGCTTCATATGCTCATATAACGTAGTTTTGGCATCCGGAATTACATCCACATTGTAAGAATCTACAAATTTTAACACAAGAACCTCCAATTTGGGACAAGGTAGCAATAGACGTAATGTCTCCAATCGTTCGTTTCGACTCAAAGTCCAAGTAAGATGAGTCACATTAGGGAAGATAGTCTTAATATTAGGATTATTGTAAGACATTGTCACATTAGTATCGATATCGAATACAAGCGACTTGACATGTGAGATCGAATTAATCAACTGCCTTATTATTTGATTATGTGACACAGGTAACTGAGCGGTAAAATTGAAATGCTCTAGTTTTAGGGTATCAATGTGAAGATTCAGACGGGTAAAGTCCTCGAAACCATAGAATCCATGTAATGTAATATGTAATCGGGTTAAATTCTTACCGGCGATGGTTAGAGACCCGTCTGAAAAAGATTTAGGGGATCCAGATTTTTTAATAAGTGTGAAGGACAAGTTCTCGAGTGATGGGCTAGAGCTCATAAACCTTTCAATGCATTTAACGTTGACGAAAATCAAACTAAGTTTCTTCAAATTTGGAAGATTAATTGAATCAGGAAAAATTCAATCAAACCCATTAGTATCAAAATCCAAGTCAAGCGATACCAACGATTGGATTCGGAAAACGTTTGGTGCGTGCACTTGACGACCGTTGTGAAGGAAAAAATGATTCGATGTACTCTTGAAGTGCTCGACATTACAAAAACGTAGTCGACGAGCCCATGAGTCTATGGCGTGACATAAACTAGGATTTTTATACGAATCATAGTGAAGATGTAGACGGACTGTCTAGAGTAAGGGTGTGGTGAATATGGTAAAGAGGTTATCAAGAATGGGGATTATTTCGGACACATTCTTTTTTTGATTCGACAGATCGATATCGAAAGTAGTCTCGGAAATCGTAATAATGGAGTTTTGAGGAAGATTGAGGCGATAGAGGATGTTGGAGAGGATATCGTCTGGAAGGGAGCTCCATCTTTTGTGTTGTGCGCTTAGTTCGCTGCTAGGGTTTTGTTCCATTATCGAAAGTTTAACTGTTTGATGCTGAAAATAGTGGTTGAAATGGTAATGACGAACTCTTTAGGAAAGTTGAGGTGGGAGATAATTTTGAAGACGATGTTGTCCGGAAGGGAGCTCCATCTATGGCGTTGTTCCATTGATTAACAACTAGGGTTTTGTTCCATTGTTAATCGGCTATGCTTATATTTGGAGATTTAGAAGTAGAGGGCAAGGTGTGTAATTAGGGTTTATGATAAGAAGTTTTAGGTTTTATTTTAGTTTATCGCCTAAACTTAGGTTTTACTCCCTCCGTCCCGGTCATTTGTTGTCCTTTTCCATTTTTGGGTGTCTCAATGAATTGTTGTCCTTTCTATTTTAGGATTGCATTTGATGAGTGATTTGGTCTTTCACATTCAATTTAGTCCATTTGTCATCTCCTAATTGGTTCCCTCCTCTTTCCTTGGTCTTTGTGCCAAAATCAAAGGACAACAAATGACCGGGACGGAGGGAGTATTTTAGTTTATCGCCTAAACTTTGGTATGATAGCTAGGCCCATCTCCTATCTCTTATATACTACTCCCTCCGTCTCGGTCATTTGTTGTCCTTTGGTTTTGGCACAAGGACCAAGGAAAGAGGAGGGAGCCAATTAGGAGATGACAAATGGACTAAATTGAATGTGAAAGACCAAATCACTCATCAAATGCAATCCTAAAATAGAAAGGACAACAATTCATTGAGACACCCAAAAATGGAAAAGGACAACAAATGACCGGGGCGGAGGGAGTAAAAGATTAACAAAGCTGAAATTTTTTCCCGCCTAAATTACATTCTACTATTAAATATCTAATATTTATCCCCTAATTAATTTCATACAATAAATACTGCATTCTAATTTGTACACAAATGTAATTTAAATATTTATAATACCAATTGTTGCCATAAATAAATGACTAAATAAGTTATACATTAAAAAATTGCATACAAACTTTTTATATTTAAAGCAATCCTATTTACTAAAAGAATAGGTGAAATCTCAAAATTTTACGGCTTAAATTACTCTACCTACAAACTGGGCCTCACATGTTTAGTTATTCTTAAATATTGAGATTAAAATAATTAGTTATTCTATAGAAATGATGGTACTACTTTATAATTGTTATTTATCAATATTTTGTAGAGAAATATATCTACTAAAATACTTTGATTACCCTATTCTTATGTGTGACATATTCTATGATAGATATCATAGACGATAAGACTATGTTTTACTTATTTTATTTTCACATTTGAACCACAAATCCCCTTAATACTAAGAGAATAAAAATTCTCTTAGCTTTCTCTCTAAATAAAGAAACAGGTAAAACCGTATTTATTTAAACTATCTTTTTATTAAAAATATAATCTTATAATTAAATTCAAAATTATGATTTTTTCATCAAAATAAATTAAAATTGATGTTAAAGTTTAAATTATAAGTTGGTAAATTTTTCATAAAATGCAATAATTGTACCTTTAGAGAATAACTTGATACATACTTACCATTAACTTTGTGACAAAAAAAAAGCATTAAAATAATTGGAGAAAATTTATAAAATGAATTCTTAATACTTCTTAATTTTATAAATTTACTTAATTCTCTTTAATTAGTTTTCCATTATAAATAACACCCTAAAAAATAAATACTCTATATATATACACCGCGCATTACACATGATCTATACTAGTTTTAAACTACTCCCTTTCACCTTTTTTATGTGAACAAATTCATTAGGAAGAACAAACTATTTTATTTTGGTGTTGTTTGGTTGATGATCGAAGCAGATTATGATCAGATAACATTATCATAATACAGTTATTATATTATATTTTTGTAACATATTTGACTATCAAATTAAATTAATAGAAATAAGATAAAGTGTTTGCTAATTAGCAGATTACTCTCTATATAACAATTTATTTTCCTATATAAATAAGTTGATTGATGCAGTTGCAAGTTGATGATTACATCAACCGATAAGAGGTTATTTTCTATACCTTAACTAGAGGTCTTGGGTTCAAGACCTAGGAATGCAACTGTGTTAACACTCAACAACAAACAAAAGTTTTGTTATTTCGACAACAATGAAGCCATGTTCTTTTCGACTGCAAAGAACTGAACTAAATTAAACTGAATTGAAAGCTATTATTTTGACAACAACGAAGCCCCGTTCTTTTCAGCTGCAAAGAACTGAACTAAATTAGACTGAACTGGACTTAATGGAGGTGAATTGAACTAAACTGAATAGAGCCGAGTTGAATTGAATTAAGAATTAATTTGTGAAGAGATGAGTTGAACTAAATTAAATAAAGCCGAACTGAACTAAAATAAGCTAAAATTAAATCCAAAAGAATAGGGGCCGAAATATGTTTAGATCGCTAAGTAACATATTTCATAACTTCGAAAACAGAACACTATAATGAATTTCTAGATCTGATTTCTTAGATTTGATTTTACCAAAAAAAACATAAAATCCCTTATTCTTGAACACTTGCAAAGAGCTTATGCCATTTACCAAAGAATAGGATTCGACAACCCGAAGAAACCTTTGCACACTCAAATAAAGTTTTGCGAAATTGAGCTTTGGACAAGATACCATCACTGTAACACGATTCATATTCAGCAGCGAGAATGAGCTTCTTCAAAACCGGGGCGCTTCTTAGCAACCATGTCACAAGATTCAACGTTCTTTGGGCGAATCGAACAACACGCATAAACAACTCCAAGCGCTTCACATGTTCGAGTAGCATACACATATCTTTAGGAACCCAATTAGAATCGTACAAATAACTTTCAAAAAATCGTAACTCAAGAACCTCTAAATTGGGACAATGCAGCATTTGTCGTTCAAATGTTGCTTTAAATATTTCAGAACTCAAAGGTAATGTAAGGTGTGTCAAACTAGGGAAGATAATCTTCTCGGTAAGACTATTGTGGCGCTTCATCGTTAAATAACCAACGACTTGAATCGACTTGACGGTGGGAATCAAATCGAACACCCGCATTGACAAAAAGTTAGCATCATAGTGCAAGTGCTCCAATGTTGGAACATTAATAATAATCTCAAAATAATCAAGGGCAGATATAGAGCGTATAGTTATGGTTAATCGCTTTAAGTTCTTACTCGATATTGATATAGGACGGTTATTAGGCATAGTTCTAATAACGAAGGACAAATCTTCAATTGACGGGCAACAACTTAGTAGCCATTCCAAAATATCATAATAAACCCAACCTAGTACAAGTTTCTTCAGGTTAGGAAGAATAATAATCGGAGGCGAAACTAATTGATAGAACTCACGAAGCATACAATCATGCAACTGAAGAGATACCAACGAATGAATTTGAAAAACGCCCGGTGGGAATACTATGTAATCATTGTGATAAGGTCTCGTATATGATTTAATCAAGATGTGTTGGAAGTTACGAGCACACAGTCGACGAGCCCATGAGTCTAAGATTGGCTTTACACAAAGTGCTTCATAGAGGTCTTCCGGATAGAGGGTCAAGCCAAGTGATCATACGCCTTTTCCAGGTTGAGTTTAAGAGCCATACAAACATTGACAAGTGACAACACCCCTCAAATACCTAAAATACGTTAATTCGTCTCTTTTAAATGCTTATTATATACGTTTTGTTGATCTTTTGACAATACCAAAGATCAACAAATGATCGAGACCAAGGGAGAAAATATTTGGGTCAAGCCTTACAAGTTTCAAAACCAACAAAGTTTTTCTCAGGCGATTCCAATTCCACGGCGCCAATGTAGGAAATGCCACTCGTGAACCAACCATCAAACTTTGGAATATATTGCATGAGGATGTTATATCAACAATGACTTCCATCCCCCAAACAACGCTTACATGGTTTAGTCAATGATAGGGGCGCCACCGAGTAGTATCCAATCTCGGTACCACCCTCTCACTTGCACACCCATTATTTTAGGGTTCACACTTATTGCATGTGAGAGGGTGGCGCCGAGATTAGGTGACAGCTGATAACGCTAACTCATTTTCCAAAACTTTAAAGAGCGAATTTGTACTCTGTAAAGATTAGTTTAGATACATGCCATTTGCTATATAGAATGTCATGATTTAGCTAGCCTAGAAAAAAAACTAAAAACAACGAATATGTTTAGATCGCTAAGTCACATAATCCAAAACTTCAAACACAAATTATCGTTAACAACCGCTATGGAAGTAATGTCATACCCCACACCTTTATTGTAACTTAGAACGGTTATAAGTAAGGGCCTGTTTGGCCTAACTTATAAAAAAGAATTTCTATTTTTCAAAAATATTTTTGCATAAGCCGTTTCTTGAAAAAACTGTTGGTGTTTGGCCAAAATTTTTACAAAATTGTTTTTATTAGTTTGTTGGTGTTTGGCCTAACAAATTTAAAGTTATTTTTTCTTCTTTAAATTTTCATGTAATGCTAAAATGTCATTTTAAACGTAAAACAACATTAATCATACAATTATACTATGTAACTAATTAAACGATTTTCGTTGAAAAAAAATGTGGAGCAAATAAAAATTCTTGTGTCCTACGAAACGACTGTCCTCCTTACACTTAAGGCAATCCAAATAAAATATTATAAATATTATAAAGGGCTTGGGTGTAAGGAGGACGGTCCTTCCGAAAAACACAAGAATTTTTGATGGAGCAAATCATAATGCTAATGTGTACGGATTAGGAATGAATGACAAATTAAATTTTGCTTATGAAAGATAATTCTACGTTATTGTTTGATGTAAAAAAAATGGTATCGAAGATATGAGATTTTAGTGAAAATAGAAGATTTTGAGAAATAGAAGCGGAAACTTCTATTTTCTACTTCTGTTTCTAAAGGGTTATTTTGGCTTGGGTTTAAAAAAAGCGGTTTTTACTTTTCCAAAAACTAGTGTTTGACCTAGTTTGAGTTTTTCTAATGTAAAAACAGTTTTAAAAGCAAGGTCAAACAGGCCCTAAAACTAATTGAACTTCAAAAAAACAAAATACTATAAATGGATTTCTACTTCTGATTCTTGGGATTACTCTTGAAGATTTACCAAGAGCAGTAGGCTCATCTCGGTCTAGCTTCTTGCTTATTTAAAAGCTCCTAAGAATTCGATTTGACAACGCGAAGAATCCTCTGCATACTTTATTAATCTTTGTTGAAATTGAGCTTTGGAATAAGAATCACTTTGATTTGCAAAGAGAATGAGCTTCTCCAAAACCGGTGCACTTCTTATCAACCAAGTCACAAGATTCAACGTTCGTTGGTTGATTCGAGCAACATACATACGCAACTTCAAGTGCTTCACATGTTCGACTAGCCCAAATTTAGCTTCAGCATCCCAGATAAAATCATACAAATTTGCTCCATGAAAGTCTAACACCAGATTCTCTAAATTGGGACAATCCAGCATTTGTTGTTCAAATGTTGCTTTAAATATGTCGGAACTCAAATGTAGTGTAAGATGAGTGCAACTAGGGAAGATAGAATTAGTAGTACTATTGTAGAGCTTCGCCGTTGAAAGGCCACCGAGTTCAAGCGACTTAAGGTTGGGAATCAAATCGAACATTCGCATTGACAAAAAGCCAGCATTATAGTACAAGTGCTCCAATGTTGGTGCATCAATAATAATCTCAATAAAATCAAGGGGATAAAAAGAGAAGAAATGAGATATACGAAACGCTTTAAATTCTTGCTCGTTATTGACGGACCTTTGTTACTCGTTGGAGTAGTTTGAATACGGAAGGACAAGTCTTCGATTAATGGGCAACGACTTAATAGCAATTCCAATATTCCATAATCAACCACACCAAGTTTAAGTGTCTTCAGATTCGGAAGAATTATTGGATGCGAAACGAATTGATCCAACTCGTGAAAATAAATATAATCCAAGTTAAGTGATACCAACATATGAATTTGAAAAAAGCTTGGTGGGAACACCTTTTCACCATGGAGACAACGACAACTATATGATTTAATCTCGACGTGTTGGACATTACGAGCACCGAGCACGTAGTCGACGAGCCCATGAATCTAAGATAGGCCTTATACGAGATTCTTCAAAAAGGGTCTCGTGAAGATGAATATGAAACGTGTTGATAGAATGTGTGGTGAATAGGGTGAAGAGGTTATCAAGGATGTTCCAGAACTCGGAAAAATTGTACGGAAGGGAAAGATCGACGCAGAAAGTAGAATCGGAAATAGTAAAGATGGTGCATTGAGGAAATTTTAGGAGGGAGATAATTTCCTTAAGGATGTCATAAGGTAGGGAGCTCGATCTATGATGTTGTACGATTGATTGGTCATTAGGGTTTTGTTCCATTGTTGATGAATTTTGTAGCTCTCACTTCAAGATCTTCTGGATAGTAACGGCATGGTCATTAGGGTTTAATGGTAAGCGTGAAGAACTACGTGCTACAGTATTGATCAAATAATAACATAAAAATAACGGGCCAAATTAAGTATGGGTCGGGTTTGGGTTAGAGGCCTCGTGACTCATTTAGTCGTTTACATGTTACACCAATACAAACGCAAACATGAACATGAACACGACACAAACACACGACTTGACCGTGTTTTTATAATTTACACGGGTTTGCTTTAAGTGGTAATTAATTAAGATTTAAGAATAACAGCAATAACTTGACATCAAATAACTAGTAACTAGTATTAAACCCGTGTAAATCTACACGGGTTTGCTTTTTCAAATTTTATTATCATGAACACAATTATTTATTAATATCTATTGATAAAACAAAATATTTATAACTAATATTTTTTATGTGACTATGTTTTTATAACTTAGATGGAATTTGGATTTTACAATATTAGTAAATAAAAAATATATTCAGTCTTTATTTTTTAAGATGGAACCGGATCATAAGATCGTAAAATTGAAGGATTATTCTCCTACATTTAGAATGTTCAAATAAATGGCACGAGGATATCAAGGTTCGTAAAGGTAAACAAATAATTTGAATGAGGGAAGTAATCAATCTAGCTCGAATCCTCCTTTAAGTCCGACTTGACATCGTGATGTACTCTCTACACACTCAAATTAAACTTGGGCAAAATTGAGATTTGAACAGGTATCATCAATACTAGGAACAACAATGAAAAAACAATGGAATTAGGAAATCTCCAAGCAATCCGGTTGGCGTAATACCTCAACTCAAGTGTTACCAAGGAATGGATCCGAAAAACGCTTGGTGGGTAACTGACTACTAACTGGGTACAATCGATGATCGGAATTAACCCTAAAAGCTAAAGTTTCGAAACTTTAACCCTAAAAATTAAAAGAATGAAGTCTTTAATTCGAGAAATAGGAGGTCAGCTCGTATACTCCTAAGAGTTCGACTTGACATCGCGATGTAGCCTCAACACACTCAAATAAAGTTTGGTAAAATTGAGGTTTGTTCAAGTTATTATAATAAGTATAGTGTGAGTTTCTCCAAAACCTTAGCACTTCTTAGCAACAATGTCACTAGATCCACAATGGACAACCGTCAAGGCTTATACATAATCGCTTTAATTTCTTGCTTGCAAAGTTGCAAGTGATTCCAAATGCGTCTTAGACTCGTTAATGGACACCGACAAGTCTTCAAGTGACGGGCAACAACTTAATAGCCGTCTCAAACATTCATAGTTAAACCAAGATAGACGAAGTGTCTTGAGGTTTGGAAGAATAATGGAATGAGAACCACTTGGAGCAATCCAATGACACATGTACAAATCAAGCGATACCAACGAATGCATTCGAAAAATGCTTAGTGGGTACACGTGTTCATCAGAATTATTGCGAGAAAACTTAGTAGTGGTGAAGTGTTGGATGTTACAAGCACGTAATCGACGAGCCCATGCGTCGATGATAGGCTAGCAACGAGGTTCTCTATAGTGAGCAATGTTAAGATCAAGACAAAAGGTGTCGACAATGGGCGGGATTAATACGGTGAAGAGGTTATTAAGGGCGGTCCAAAACTCGTAAAGATAATGACCACTTCACGAGGAAGCGCTGACGAGGGAGACAATTTCGAAGAAGATGTCCTCGGGAAGTGAGATCAATCTATGGCGGTAAACGGCCGGAACGGCTTCGCTTGACGTTGGATTTGTTGGAGAAGAAGGAAGTAGTTCGTTTGATTGAACGCTAGGTTTTTGTCCCATTGTTGAATGTCTAAGCTTATAATTGGAGATCAATAAAGAACGGCAGAGTATTTAAGCTTATAATTAGGTTATTTAAACATTAGTATTTGATCAATCTACAATTGATCTCCGTATGTAGGAATACTAATTATGTACGAAATGGCACATGCGTTAATATGGTTATTATGGAAAGAGTTATAAAAGATTCGCATCAGAAATGCAAGTATGTAGGATAGTGTGATTAATAAATGGATTGTTCTATATTGTGAGATCGACCGTCTCATACAATAATTTTTGTTTGATTGGATGGATGGGAAGAGCAATAAATTATCATCGTAATAATAGGGAGAGTCACGGCCTACAACGATAATAATAGGAAAAAATATAAATCAATGTAAGTTAAAAGCAAATAAAAATAAAAATACCATAATAATACGGAGTAATAATTTTATTTTGCGGGAGATGAAATATCAAACACCACAACTTGGTTGGAGGAAGACCGTAGCTTTTTTTTTGTGCAAATATAATACGGAGTACTTTTTCTTTGCCGATTAGCCAATTTACCTCAAAGTTGGGTAACTTTGACCTTCAATGAAAGGAACGACTTCAATCGGCCACTTATATGCAGAGTTCGATTTGACATCGTGACGTAGCCTCGACACGCTCAATTAAAGTTTGGTGAAATTGAGGTTTTGCCAAGTACCTCTGAGTACTAAAAGGGCCACATCCCAAGAGAGTGAGCTTCTCCAAAACCTTGGCACTTCTTAGCAACAATGTCACTAAATTCACAACTTCTTCGCCAAATATATCGACAATTGTATCCACATACAACTTTATGTGCTTCGCATGCTCAACGGGTCGAAATACGGCTTCTTGATCCCAAACCATCTTGTTGATGCTATCAATATATATCACAAAAACTTCTAATTTGGGACAATGTAACATTAAACCTATTCCTTTAAATAGTTCAGGCGAACACGTAACTAATTTTAGATCAGTTAAATTAGGGTAGGTTATAGTATTCCTAGAATTACATTCGAGCCTTGCGTAACTTCCATGAAGTTCAAGCGACCTGACTTTCGAGATTGATTCGAGCATCCGTACTGATAGTATGGAACGATAAGAAATAATCAATTCCTCCAATATTGGAGTATCTATGACAATATTAAGAAACTGTCGTAGAGTTATACATAATCGCCTTAATTTCTTGCTTGTAAGCGATACCAAATGTTCCATAGGCTCATTAATAGACGACGACAAATCTTCAAGTGACGGGCAACAACTTAATAGTTGTCTCTATAAGAAATGTATTCCCTTGGGGATTTCCATTAATCACGTTAGTCAATATATACAAAAGACTATCAACTAATTACAGTAAACATATCCTAGAAATATGGAAACGATATGCTAAATATATGCACCTAACAATATTTACCAAGAATACAAGGAGGGAATACACACTAGGATATTCTAATACGCTCCCTCAGTCGAAGTGGGAGGCGGACGAACGCTGAGATTGAAACGGAAATCGTCAAATAGGACTTTAGGTAACCCCTTCGTAAAAATGCCGGCGTATTGGTATCGGGATGGGACATGGCGAACCAGAACTTGACCAACTACGACTTTTTCGCGGGCAAAATGTATATCTATCTCAATGTGTTTTGTGCGCTGATGATTAAAGGGGTTACTGGATAGATAAATGGCGGACACATTATCGCAATAAACCACGGTGGCCTTTTTTATAGGACAGTGAAGTTCGAGGAGCAAGTTCCGAATCCAGCACGATTCGGCTACAACATTGGCCACTCCTCTATACTCGGCTTCGGCACTAGATTTTGAAATGGTAGCTTGTCGTTTAGAGGACCATGAAATCAGATTGTCACCAAGGTAAACACAGTAACCGGATGTGGAACGGCGAGTATCGGGACACCCACCCCAATCGGCATCACTATAGGCACAAAGAGAATCAGTGGACGGGTTTCGTAAGTGAAGGCCATAGTGAGTAGTACCTTGTAAGTAGCGAATGATGCGTTTGAGAGCCCCGAAATGAGCTTCTCTAGGATCATGCATATATAAACAAACTTGTTGAACCGCATAAGAGATGTCGGGACGCGTGAATGTCAAGTATTGCAATGCACCTGCCAAACTTCGAAATAGAGAGGGGTCTGAAACTGGCTTACCCGAATTGGCTCCTAGCTTGGGAGTAGTGTCCACAGGTGTACGGGCTGGTTTACAAGAGGTCATATTTGCATGAGCAATAATGGCAGCGGCATATTTCTGTTGATGCAAAAATAACCCGGACTTATGTCTAACAGCCGACACACCAAGGAAGTAATTTAGTGTCCCGAGATCAGTCATGGCGAATTCTTTCCCGAGAAGACCAAGAATGTCATCACGCAGCTTTGTTGTGGAGGTAGTAAGAATAATATCGTCCACATAAAGCAAGATATAGGCCACATTTTCTCCATGATGATAAACAAAGAGTGAATTGTCCGATTTACTGTGAATAAAACCGATTGTAGCAACAAAAGAGGCAAACCCTTCGCGCCGGGGCTTGTTTGAGTCCATAGAGAGATTTCTTTAGGAGGCAAACATGGTCCGGATGATTACGGTCTCGAAACCCGGGTGGCTGATGCATATAAACCGTCTCATCTAAGTGTCCGTGAAGGAAGGCATTTTTGACGTCAAGTTGATGTATAGGCCACTTTTTAGAGACCGCAAGACTAAGCACGGTACGGATTGTTGTCGGTTTTACCACAGGACTAAAAGTCTCATCACAATCGACTCCCACCTGCTGAGACCTGCCATTAACAACAAGTCGAGCTTTGTATCGCTCCAAATCACCATTAGATTTGAATTTACGCTTAAACAACCATAAACAACGAGTAATATTGACATTAGATGGCCGAGGCACAAGAACCCACGTCTCATTCTTAAGTAGAGCGTCATATTCATCTTTCATGGCCTGATTCCAATGACGGTCTTTAAGTGCATCTATGGGATTCTTGGGTACGGGAGATGGTTCGATTGTGACACATAAATCAATGAGGGTACGTGGTTTGAAGATACAATGTTGACCCCAAGTAGTCATTTGTGGGGAGGGCTGAGGAGGGGAGGGAGATGGGGAGGAGGCTGGTGTCGACGCTGGTGTCGAGGGTGGGGTCGAGGCTGGTTTCGACTGGACTGTGTTAGGAGAGGCAGCCGATGCAGGGGAGATTGGCGTGCCAGGGGTGTCAAGGATGGGAGAGCTTGGGCCGTCGGTTTCGTGGGTTTGGGCCGGTGTTTGGAGTGAGTGGTGTGTGACGTAGGGGTTTGGGCCGGGGTCAAGGAACTGGTAAGAAGAGGCTGGTGTCGGGTTTGCTTTGGCAAAAGAAAACACTGTCTCATCAAATGTTACGTGCATGACGGGCAATGATAATTTTTCGAGTGACTAAATCCAAACACTTGTATCCACGATGGTTAGACGGATAGCCGATAAAGACACAAGGAGTAGCACGGGGGGCCAATTTGTGAATGGTAGAGGGGGGAATATGTGGGTAGCAAAGACAGCCGAAGGTCCGGAGGTGGGCATAGGACGGGACTCGTTTGTATAGACTTGAGGTAGGTGAGTCATAATGGTTGGCTTTGCTAGGTAGGACATTGTGGATATATGTAGCCATGGCAAGGGCATGGTGCCATAAGTTGGGGGGCATATGGGCGTGAATAAGAAGGGTGCGAATGGTTATTTATAGTTCGGATTTTTCTTTCCGCTTTCCCATTTTGAGGGGAAGTGTGGGGACAGGAAAATCAAAACAAAATGCCACGAGACGCAAAAAACTTGTGGAGGGGAGAGTTGTCAAATTCACGGCCGTTGTCGCACTGTAATGTTTTATCGGTAGATTAAATTGGGTTTTAATCATTTCATAAAATGTAGTAAATATTTGTGCAACTTGGGATTTATTTGTGAGGGGGAAGGTCCACAAGAAATTTGTGTAGTCGTCTAGAAATATAATATAGTAACGGTGATTTAATGTACTCAACACAGGAGGCGTCCATAAATCCGTATGCATAATATCAAAAGGCAATATAGTACGAGATAAAGAATCATGGAAAGGAAGTTTGATGTGTTTTCCTAGTTGACATGAATGGCAAATAACAAATTTATTAAGCGGACGACAAGAAATGTTTTTATGAGTACATAATGTATTAAAAATGTCGGGGCCGGGATGTCCTAGACGTTCGTGCCAAATAGAGGCAGCGACGGCAGTGAGGGCGTGGGCTTGGGCAGATGGTGAAGAAGGTGGCGGCGTGGGGTGAAGAGGGTAGAGGTCCCCCGTGCTATTACTTCTCATAATCGGCGTCCCCGTCTTGAGATCCTTCACAGTAAAACCGAGTGGGTCAAACTCAACAGATACATAATTATCGGTAGTAAACTTACGTACGGATACCAAATTCTTAATAATATTTGGAACATGAAGCACATTTTTTAAAGTGAGGGGTTGGTGAGGAGGGGGGAGGGAGACAACACCACGACCGATAATTGGAATCAAATGGCCATTTCCGACTATTATGTGACGATTACTACTTAATTTAGAATAAGAAGAGAGATTACCATTATTGGATGTCATGTGCGACGACGCACCTGTGTCCATATAGTAGGTGTCATCCGGCTGTTGAAGCGATAGCGATTGCATAGCCGCAGCGATATCCGTGGGAACGAACGCTCCCTGAGACGCACCGACGGTACCTGGTTGCGCAATAAAAGCTTGAGTAGGGCGCGGTCCAAGAATACCTGGTGCACGATTAGCAACAGGAGGCGTCCAACCTGCTGTAGAGTATGGGCAAGGAGGCATCGTCCATCCCTGCTGCTGCTGCGGAGCCTGCCACGGAGACAGGGGTACCCAAGTCCAAGTACTAGGTTGTTGCTGGCCTACACGACTACCATTGTTACCACCACCCGAGTTCTGATTGTTGGAGGAGCCACCACCACCGTTCTTTCCACGGTTGTTCCTTCGATTATTACGGCCACCCTTCCCCTTATTGGAATTAGACGATCCATCTTTCGATTTATTGGAGGAGCGCGATTCCGAATCAGAGGCAGGGGACGCTGATTGCGACGCATGGAGAGCCGTGGCAGAGGACCCCGGTACACTTGCACGACGTTTTTATTTGAGTGTTAGCATTGAGCGAGCCTTGTAGAAGGATGGGAGAGGATCGCTTTGTTGAATGATATAAGCAATCCCATCAAACCCAGCAGATACCTTAGTAACCAGTTGAAGGACAAGGCGGGTTTCGGAGACCGGAGCACCAACATTAGCGAGTTGGTCAGCGATCATTTTGAGAGCCTGACAATATGACGATACATCCGAGTAGTTATCCATATGGATACTAGAAAATTGTTGTTCCAGTAACACGGCCCGAGAGTGTTGATTATCAACAAAGATGTCCTTGAAACGGTCCCATGTGGCCTGAGCCGTGGCACCTGGTTTCAAGGATGGTATGAAGCAGATCGAGAGAGATGGTACTATAGATCCACTGTTTAACGATTGCGTCGAGACGGGTCCATTGAGCATCTTTATTGATCACAGCACCCTTGGGAGGAGCGATGTGGTCAATGACATCAAAAGCGCGGGCAGTGTTGAGAAGGAGTTCTACCCAAGATGCGTAGTGAACATTCTCGGACTCAAGGGTTATTTGGACATAGTTTTTGATATTAGAGACAGAGTAGGCCGGGTGGAATGAAGCTTTGGGAGGGGTTGTATCGTTAGTCATGGTGATGTGAAGGGAAAACGAGAAAGACAGAGAGGCGGAAGAGAGGAGATCGATTTAGGGTTGATACCATATAAGAAATGTATTGCCTTGGGGATTTCCATTAATCACGTTAGTCAATATATACAAAAGACTATCAACTAATTACAGTAAACATATCCTAGAAATATGGAAACGATATGCTAAATATATGCACCTAACAATATTTACCAAGAATACAAGGAGGGAATATACACTAGGATATTCTAATAGTCTCAAACATTCATAGTTAACCCAACGTATACGAAGTTTCTTGAGGTTTGGAAGAATAATGGACGAATAAGAAGCACTTGACGGGATCCGAAAACACAAATCCAAGTCAAGTGATATCAACGAATGCATTCGAAAAATGCTTAGTGGGTAAACATGTTCATGAAATCGACAGCGTAAAAACTTATAAGCCGTGAAGTGTTGGATGTTACAAGCACGTAATCGACGAGCCCATGCATCAATGATAGGCCAGCAACGAGGCTCGTCATAGTGATCAGTGTCAAGATTGAGACAAAATGTGTCGATAAAGGATGGGATAAATACGGTGAAGAGGTTGTCGAGGTTGGTCCAAAACTCGTAATTATTGTAGGTAGGTGCGTGTATTTGTTCGATACTGAAATAAGTAGTGGAAAAAGAAATGACGACTTCACGAGGAAGGCCAACGCGGGAGATAATTTGGAAGATGATGTCGTCGGGAAGCGAGCTCAATCTATGGTGGTATCTATTAACGGCCGGAAGGACTTCCGTCGACATTGGATCGTCTTTGGGAAGCGAACTATTAACGGCCGGAATGACTTCTCTCAGCATTGGATCGTCTTCGGGGGGTGGGCTCGGTCTATCGTGGTGTTTATGAACGACCGGAGCGGATTCGCTCGAGATTGGATTTGTTTGAGAAGAAGCAAGTAGTTCCTTTGATTGAACGCTAGGTTTTTGTCCCATTGTTGAATGTCTAAGCTTTTACTTGGAGATCGATAAGGAAAGGCAGGGTCTTTAAGGTTTATACGCCGTATAAACTACTTTACCTAATTAGAATATTGGTAGGATTCAATAATTAGAATATATAAAAGATATACTTTACGTAAAAGTACTCAAAAAGATAATAATATGTTAAAACAATAATAATCATAATTATCTCTAATATTCCTAATATCCCGTAGAAACGCTAGATTATGTCAACTCGCAAATTTAAAACTAATGAATTATACTCCGTATATCCATGTAAACAAATTCTTATACGAGTATTTATTAGAGAGAATAAACATATTTAAAACTAGTGTTGAATGATGCAAATATCATACATACATGACTTTAAAGTTTAAACCACAAGTTATATACTCCCTCATATTCTGGATAATCTTATCTATTCGTCATTGGCACAAAATTTAAGGATTTGATTAAAATAAGCATAAAGTATTGTTGTGGAGTGAGGTGATTGGAGAGAGGGCAGGTATTGTGGGTGAGACCGTGAGGTGATTTAAATAAACATAAAATATCGGTACTATAGGGTATTGTTGGGTGAGATGATTAAAATAAGTTTAAAAATTTACCAAAAGAGAAAATAGGTAAGGTATTGTGAATAGACAAAAAATAAAATAAGGAATGTTATTTAGAATAGGAGGTAGTATACAATGTCTCTTATCAGATGCTCTAAGTGCTCTTGAAAAATAGCAACAGACACTATGGCCCTGTTCTTTTGGACTTAAAGTCACTTAACTTAAGTTCACTTCAGATCCTATAAGTTCAGTTCAGTTCAGTTCATATCCTATAAGTTCAGTTCAGAT
>VHZZ01002156.1:73336-120451 GCA_009801015.1 Silene noctiflora
ATTTATTAACATTTTTTATTACAAAAATTTTAATTAAAATGCCAATATTAATTATAAATTATGAAATTTTGATGTAAATTTGTAAGGGATACATAAATTTTGAAAAACAATATATTTAATATATAAAGTTAATTTAAGAATAATGATAATATCCTTTAATATTATAAATAATTGAATTAAATTAATTTATAAATAAATGAATTAAATTAATGTCATGTCATAATAAATTAATAATCCATGTCACATTAATTTGTCATGTCACGTTAAAAATATGTCATGTCACATTTTAAAATGCCAAGTCACATTAAAATTTGTCATGTCACATTAATTTAGGTACTCTTTTAATTATATTTTATAGATATGTTTTGGCTGAGTGGTTAGGCAATGATGTAATGTACGTTAACTCGATAAGTGAAAGGTTGGAAGTTCCTTTCATTGTATTGTAGTGTTCAACTGTTCATGCGTCTTCTTTGACACCAAATATAAAGACTCAAAACTTATTTATGACATTGACAGTTAAAAATGTATAAATGTTATATTGTTATTGTTTCTTTTACACAAATTAGTAGAATAACGTTTTTACAAAGTAAGAAACCCAGATATCTAGCTTCTAAGAGAATTTGTTATTACTCCCTCCGTTTCATTGAATTGCACATAATTTGAAAACCACAAACAATTCGGTAAAACAGTGTGTACAACAATCTTATTACACACTGGTTTCCAACTACTGTTTCTTTTAAGCACATGAAATCAAGAATTCGATCCATATCTAAGAAAATAGAGTAAAGTCAACGAGTAATTAGTCATCAAATACAATCAACGAGTGAATTACTCATTGTTATTGACGATAGACATTGCGATTGACATAGTGATAAATTGGAATAAAGGTTGCAAGACTTTGAAATGATTGTACTCCCCCACGTATACAAACCAATATAAATGAAGAAGATAAAAACATCCCCCCTAGAAAAGAATGTCTCTATTGTACAAGTATACTTTTGGTTCAAAATAGAAACAGTCAAATGTGATTTCCCCCACAGTTAGGCAGCTCTCATAGAATATGACCCTTCAATACACCCCATTCTCTCCTTTGCATCCCATTCTTCACCTTTGGACCACCATTTTCACAATTCCTTTTTTATACGATTGTTGCTTAGTACTAAATAAATACATATTTACGATGTCATCATTACACGTCATACAAAGGTTGCTTCAAGTTCGCATACTCACCCGTTTGCCATATATGTAACAACGACGTAGTGGAAATCACCAGCAAACAAATCCCTAACAAATAAAGTTCATTTAGAGGTCAGGATGAAGCTAGATTCAAATTCTATCTAGGATAGACATATCAATCGTAACAACAACGTAGTGGAATTTGCCAACAAACAAATCCTAACAAGCCTGCTAACAAATAAAGTCCATCTAGAGGCAGGGATGAAGCTAGGTTGAAATTCTATCTAGAGTCAAAACATCTATCGTATCTACTTGACTACATTTCTTATCATGGTTATTATTATTGTTAAGTTGGAAAAGATGTTATAGTGTATAATTTGTTTTCAGAAAACTCGTCCGAGTCCTAGCTTGACTAGCCTAGGCTTAGCTTCATCTCTGGTCCTTTGCCATCACCAACGGTGTTTGAGTCAACTGTACAAGGAATACCAAGTAAGTACTCCCTAGATGGATTAGTTGGTACAGACTTACAACGAACAATAGTCTTATTGACGCAAATATGCATGTTCAACTGAAAACGGGTTAATAATAGATAAGACAATAGAAAAATGCCTAGACATTGAAAAAAAAACTGTCATATCTATGCAAGTAGAATGCTATTTGATTCCGTTTTAATTTTAAGACGGAATAAAGATACAGGAAGCCATAAAGGTAGCTTACTCACCCAAATTGAATAAAACTCATCGATCGAGCCTACACTATATAGCACAGCAGTGCTAGGTGTATAGTCTGTGAGACTGTGTACTTTAATAGAGAAGTAGAGACTAGAGAGTAGGTTCTGATAAACCAAAGAAAAAAGAATTACCAAACGCAGTAAATCCCAAAACAGATACTTACCCTGCACTAAAGGAATTAACTTCTGGAGAATTAAAGTCATCCAGATCTGACTACTTTTTCCTTAATTTATGCTGACATCTCTAACCAGTAAAATTTAAATTTTGTGTATGTTTCTGAATTTTGATGCAAGAGCATGCAGTTAAAAAAAATAAAGTAATTGCATGGGTAAACAGACTGCCCAGTTGTTTACCTCACATGCCTCGAGGTGATTACTCACTTTTGTCGATGGTGAAAACTCCGGTTTACACGGAAGAAAAGGTGTTATCAACTCCGCCAAATAAAGGGTTTACGTAATGCATATACCGACATTTTTTTTAATACGGAGTACTGAATAATAGTTTTGCAAATTACAAAGAGAGTAACTTCAAACATTACCTTCAGAAGAAAAACATTGCCACAATTTTCAGAATGTCGCAATCGCTTTTTCTGAATTGCTTCAAAATAAGTCAGAACTACACAAAAGAAAAACGTGAACTAATTTTTCACAAGTGGTTTTATCCTACCACATTTTGACCATTATGGCGGATATTCAAATCGACTATAGCGAAGACAAGGAATATGGAGTTTCGACAAGAGTTCTATCACCATTAATAAAACGCAAATCCAGAACAAAAATCATAAGTTTGGCTTCTCTCCTTTTTACATAGGTAATTAGGAAAATATAATCAGACCAGAATACACATTATCTGCTCAATCTTCAGTATTTTGTAGTTTCAGCAGGCAAAAACTTTAAAACTAGGTTAATTAAGCACAATAAACCCTCTACCGAAATAAGTAACCAGCTTTTAGCTTCTCTTCTTCACTTTGATGCACCCTCGACCATCAGCTTGTCTTTCTTACCAACACCTGAAAATTACAACACATTTCGGATTATTACTGACCGCAAAATAAAGGATTGGAACACGCTGCAACATGCATTACTGTAGATAGAATCGAAACTACTACTGTAGTCCATACTCCTGTCCAACAACATTCTTCCTGGTGTCCTTTGTTCGACGCTTTGTTTCCTTTTCATTCAAATTTTGGCAAGCTTTCCTACCACTGAATTAACTATATTTAACTCATTAATCATGCATAGTGGCATGGAACACCGTTCAGAAGTCTCTACTTTGATCTATTGCGACGATTATCAACTACTCCTATCAGTCTTTGAAGTAATGTACTCAATTACCAAAAGAAAATCAGCCATTTGAGTAAGTTTAGACAAATTAACAGTGCAAAACTTACGGCGCAGTGTAGGGAGGTCAGAAGTCTTCAAAACCCGTAACCTCTTAACAGTTGATACAAACATCCTGCATAAAAACAAAGTAGTTTACGTCACATTTCGACTTATTCCGTATTGCTGACTCAGGATTGACTAATTACAATTATTCTACTAATTAAAACTAGTGAGCAAACAAGTCATTGCTACAAAATAAAGATACTGTTAAGCTACTAAACAAAAACACAACTCCCTGCAATTGTCAAAGTTTTTGCTTTAAATTATGGGCTCTTGTTGATTAATTAAGACAATCCCGACATAGATTAGAAGCATAACATACCATTTTCATCGGGTCTTGCGTAATGCTTGACAAAACAACAAACCAAGACAAAAATAATGCTTTATTATTGTCAACTAGGTAGGAATCCTAATCTGATTTTCCAACAACTATTCCAGATTAGATTATAGCTTTCTTTTCTTTAGACGGAAAAGTTAAGTTTTATAGCAGGATTTTAAAAAGGTAAAGAATGAATAAGATGCTTACTGCCATGGGACATCTCCAACCAACATCCTGTCTCCTTCATTGTCCTCATAAACGAGAGTATATTCCCCGGTTCCATCTAACAATCCAGTGATCGGCTTCTGCTCATTGTTCTGCTTGTTCTCCATCCCACCAGCAGAAGAAGAGACTTGTAGCGCTGAATACATGAATCGCAACACAAAACAAGATGAGCCATTCGGATATCATTATGAACTAATATGTGGCATACAACAAAACATAAATTACAAAATCGACCAGGCACAAAAATACGACGGTACCTGTAAGAAGACCTCTAAAAAGCATGTCGATGGCAGAGGAGAGGCTGTCATAGCAGTTATAAGCATTAAGATCGACTTTCCTACCAATAGGGACACCATCCATATTAATCTTCACAAAGAGGCCTTTGTTGGAGTTTTCGGTAGGTTGTTTCACATTCAAAGGCTTGCTTGGGATGACAGTCTGTGGTTCAGCGCTCGATTTACTGGAGCTAGAACTTGCAAGGTTCTTCCTAAATGATCGAATTGGAGGCCAACCCACAACTGGAGTAGGAGCAGCTCTACAATTATTACCCACATCAATTAGAATCAGAAAGACAAATTAATTATCATCGAAGATGCATAGATATATACCAGTAAGACTGTAATACCAATATGTAAATTTTACTGCCAGTTTAAACTACAAGAAACATGTAGGGATCAACCCATAACTAGAATTGGGGCAGCACTACAATTACTCCCACTATCGATAACAAAGTCAGAAGACGACTAAATTAACATCGAAGATTCAATATAGATACCCATAATCACATTTTAACAAGTAGGGATGGACAATTGGTCTTCCTTAATACGGTCATATCCGTCCTAAGTGTAAAACGGGACAAGGATGTATGAATTGATAAACCCTTCAACATACCAAAGAAGCAAACTACTGTACAACTACAACAAAATATAAGAAACATCCAAATTTAATACAGTACAACATCAATAATAGTTGTGATCTGGAGAAAAACAATTCAACTGATGCTTGTAAGGAAAATGAAAGGACAACACACCAATACAAGAGATATCAAATCAATCAAACAAATCCTAAAATTGCCAAGACATGAACACAAGATAACAAAATTCTTCATGGAACACTACAATATTTGGAATAATCAAGAAAACTTCAGATATCTAACCTGGTACAGTATTTACTATTCTACCAACTACCCAATAATTCATTACATGTTTTACGTTTTAAGCGAGAGGGTGGTACCGAGACTCGAATCAACAACACCATAATTAAAATTCCAACACAAGGACCACATCACACACCTTGAACAATATAATACATCAATAAATACATGAATTAAATGCACATATACCAACAAAACATAAGAAAAACACAAATTCATAGGTGACCCGTTTTAATTGTAAAACGGGTATCTCCGTCTTAAGGAAAACTAACCGGGACAGAAATAAGACAAAGTGCATCAAAGTTGACTGTAAGAAAGTACTACCTTTTCTGAGAGATGTTAGGCAGAACAGCTGTATTTTTTTCTGCATTCTGCTGCTGCTGTTGCTGCAACTGTACTGTTCTACTGTAACAGGTAGAATGTGACTGTACTCTAACACCACCACCAGCACCACCATTGTTGTTAAGGTAGTTTAGAGAGAGAAGTGAATCTTGTTTCTTTCTCTCTCTAACTTGTTTGTTTTGCCAATCTTCTTCACAAGGTAAACCAAGCTTAAGTTCAAGCTTCTTCTCATCAGATGAACATGGATTATGATCATAAAAACACTCATTTTCTCTTTTGTTCATCATTAAATCAAGCAATTTTGGACTAATTTCACCCATTTCACAATTACCCAGATGATGATTTTTGCTAATTATGGTTCAGAATCTCAGAAATTACCTGAAAATTCACAAAAAGTAATTATTACAGTGATTATATATTTTATATATACACAACAATATCGACAACAACAACGTCACCCCAGTGTCTTAACCGTAACGTAAGTGGTGGTCGAATGTACGCAACCTTACATAAAATGTTGTTAACCAAAACTCAAAATACAAAGAATAAAGCCCACATCATGTAATCATGCAACCCACATGTTTCTTTAAGCTACCAAAAACACAGATAATTTCTAGAAGTATAATATTAATGTTTTATAAGAATTAATGTTGTAAAAATTAGTAAAATTCCAAGTTATATAAACACAAAAATCTAAGGTAAGACCCACTAAAGGAATAAAAAATTAAAAATATACCCCCATTAAATTAATTAAATTAATTAAAATAAATGAAACTACCAACCTTTGCTTTTTGTTGTGAAAAAAAATGATTAAATTTTTATGAGCTTTTTTTTGCTGCAAGCATGCTTAAGTGGGTCTATATATCAACTTTTTTGCAATTGAGATTAATGATTAGATAAATTAAAGGATGTATATTAATAATAATTTTAATAATAAAAATAAGGGAATTTATTTTTGATTTATTACAAATGTTGGAAGAAAAAATGGAGAAAATGTTGGAGGGTGTGTGTGAGATGAAAAGAAAAGCAAAGCGTGCTATGCTGACCTTCTTTGTTATGAAGCACAAGACACTATAAATATCCTTTTGGTTTTAGAGAGAGGGGGAAGAAAGTAGAGGGAGATAATAAAGTTGCACAAACCTTACTTTAGGTTGTTAATATCCGTTTTAAATTTGAAACGGGTGAATTATGGTTGATAAGACAAAAGAAATATGCCTGCGGAGTAATAAAAAGTTTGATGATATTTATATATAAGTAGGTCTAACAAACGGGTTAAACTTGTCGGGTTGAGGTTAATTCGGGTTTGGGTTGTTTGAGTTTGCAAGAATTTAGATCCGATCGGGTCATTTTTGGTAGTTGTTTTCAAGTTATTTGTGGATAATCAATTTCCGATAATAAACATTTGGGTTGAGTTAATTAAGCTTAGGTCAATTCGTGTTTCGGTTCAGATTCGAGTCTCCAATTCGGGTGTTGGTCGAGTCAGTTTCGTCAGGTCTATATACAAGTGAGAATGTATTTGACTCGTTTTTATATTACGACTGACGCATATAACTATTTTAAAAGAGACTTATTATCGGAAAATTATAAATAAATAGATTATTACGGCAGAAAAAAAAATAAAGTACAAAAAGAAATAAGGAAGAAGATTCTTTACCAATTGGAATTGGAGTCATTTCAACAGATCAGAGGTCACTTACTAGTCTAGTAGTAGGAGTGGTGGGGACTTAAATTTCTGTTTTAAGCATGAGTTACATAACTGAGGTAGGTGGTTACAAATTAAAGCGAGCAAGGGGATTAGTCGGGGCGGAGCGGATGTCGTTTTGTTTAGAAGCGAGTAAATGCGGCTTTGGATTTGATATAGAAACGTGTTTGGTTTTTAATGAGTTTATACTTGAAATAAGTAGATTAGTAGATTTGGGATAAGTTGATGTGTCATGATGGTCCATGAATAACTTTTCTCATACTTTGTTTAACGTTATCGTAATCTTATTGTTGTTATTATTATTGCCCGGGATCTTAATCTTAAAGATGAGGCAAGTGGTGACTTTGGTTAAGTTTGTTTGATTGATAAAATAGAAAGCATTTTACATTTTGTAATACTTTTGATTAACTTTAGTAAAAGAAAGATGTAGAATAACATTTGGAGACGAACTTGGAATACTATGCTATTTCACCAAATGAAGAATTACTTATACATGAAGATAAACTTTCAACTAATTAAGTAAAGTAATAAAGATGAGATATCTAAGAAATAATATTAATCGGGATATAGTGGTAAAATTAAAGATCGCACATTGATTATGTGTCGATGTGTGATTAGCCACTCTTTGATTAATAGGTGTTGGACTCCATGACATTTGAATCATTTATATCTACATTGTTTTTAGCTAATGTAAAAATTTACATCTAAAACTGTATATAAATTTTAAAAATGAGTACGAAGTATTAAACTAAAGTCACTCTTGTTTTCTGGCTTTTGAATCTGATATCAAATAAAGAAAGTTCGTATCAATGTTAAATTTCATTTCAGCTAGTGATCGATAAACATAAAATAGTTATTATTATTGAAAAGTAAATTCATAAAAAATTATTATGTGCAAGGACAAAAAAACATAAAAATAAGTACATTTGAAAAGACTGTCGTGAATTTATTTTTTTATTATACAAATTATCTTCCAAGTAAAAATTATTTGTAAGTTCGACTTAAAACCGTCTTAACTTCTAACAACCCATCATCGCAAGAGGTCAAATCAGAGGAGGGTGAAATAATTAAGGAGGCAGTAAAAAATTGTTGTCTTGTCTGAGAACAAGGGCTCAAACAGATGGTAAAAAACTAAAAAGAAAGATTTGGAGGATCTTTGAACTTTGCAGTATGCAGACAAATCTGAGCAGTAAAAAAATAAAATTGCAGAGTAAATGATGAATGTCTCCTACAGCAGTACGCCAGGTAACATTAACCAGTTCACTTTTTTTTTCACCTTTGTGTCAAAGCAAGGGTTAATATTAAATGGGACCCACAGTAAAGAATATTTTACATGGAGGAATAATTTACAGCCGTTAGATTCCATAATTGCAACAGATCCAAAGGATAGAAAAAGGCATCACGTTTAGAATATGAAAAGTTGGGATCAATACTAGTGAGTGGCTGTGGCTGTGGCCTGTGGCCTGTGGCCTGCAGATTGAAAGCACCTCCACTTTTACATGCCTTGTCCACTATATTACACCATTTCGGCTTGGATTTTACCACACGGGTTCGCTACGGTTTGTCTTTGGTTGGGTTCCATTGAGTCGGGTTTGGATTTTAGTTGAGTCGGGTTTGGATTTTAGTTGAGTCGGGTTTATATTGAGTTATTTATAGATTTGGCAAGATTAATCGGACTTGAATAATCTGACAGTTTATGTACCGACACCTACGAAGTAATTCATCCATTCAACTCGACTCTATCTATTTCATTTTTTTACACTATTCACAAATAATTATTTAATTTTAATTTTCTTTCAATACATAAGTGAAAATATATTCATGTGAAATCTTGTTCGATTCGTTTTTACGAGTACATTAAAAATATCTAACTTTTATATTTTTTGCAAATACGTAGCTAATGATATTTAGCGCTTAAAACACGCGTTGGCAAACGTGAAAAAACATAGTGGTAGGAGGGAGTATATTTCTAAACCGAGTATGACCTGAATCAATATGACCTGGATCCGAATATTTATTGTTGTAACTGACCATTATCCCTACATATCTTGATAAGCCGAAAATAACATGTCCGTGAAATGACCCAGCTCGACTTAATCTGGGCTAAATTCTTGCAAATTCGAAAATAACTCGGCTCAAACTGACCCAACCTGGTTGATACATTAGCCAGGACTTATCAGTCACAAGTCACTACTAACGAGTAGTACTCTGTAATAGCTTGAGGCTGGGTGTGGTTCGACTCTTTATCGAACAAGGTTATAATTAACTTTCATTTTGTTTTAATGTTTATATGTTTTATTTTAAGTTCATTGCTAATTCAAGATCATTAAGGTCATTAAGATAATCTTCCTTAGATATCTGGGCAAGACTTTTTATTGTTAGAAGAGCGGAGATCGAACCCATGACTTGTTATCATAATATATTTATCTTGAGCAGTAAGCTAAGACCTCTTCATATAACAGGTTAATCCTTGATTTCGAGCGAGCCGTCATGTCTTTTGGACACCTGTGATTATTTGGTTCCAAATCCTCATGTTTGCTTTAATCCAATATTTTTCCTCATGGCATTGATTGCCACTATGACTCAATCCTAATTCCAATCATGTTTTGTGGAATTTCCTATCTTTTATGATTTGATACCATAATCTTATTTCCCCCTTTCCTTGTTCTAAAACGTCTCCTCTTTTTTCTGTTAATCTACTCAAGTACTTCGTACAAATCTACGATTTGGCTTCCCTCTTTTTCATGTTTTATACAAGAATCTCCTAAATTAGGTCTATATATGCCTATGATGAAAAGATGTTTGTGGTATCTCATAGCGATTTTTCCATTTTAACCGATTATAAAAGGTCACAAACTTGTAACACGTTATAAATGATAATTTGTGTCCACGTCAATGGACCAAGAGTCATCCAAGATGGTGGTTTACTACAAAAACCTCTAATTCTAACTTGTTTGCTTGACGACCGTCTTAAAACTATACTCCTAAGTCCTAATGAATTCTTTGTTTATGGAGTAGTATTTGGTTTTGCAAAATAATTGATTTAGAGTTTGGGTTTAGGTTGGATGACCCATTTATGTAAGTGGGTCAACACGAACACGATACGAGATTTATTTGGGTTGAGGTTGGGTTGAAGGGTTCGTGACCCGTTAACATGTGACAGAAACTCGACACGGTCCGATATGTTTGTCAGCTCTATTGACACCCAAAGAACAATGACTAATCATGCTATTAACTCATCTAACTAAGATGCGATAATTAGAAGCATGGGGAATATGCAAAAAGTAAGATAATAGATAAGAATGAATGGCCTAAAAAGCCAACTTAAATGAGTAATGATTCTAATTCATTGCATAATATCATGATTTAGAAAGTTAATTAATTTTAAATTAATTAAGTTGATTATTACAATCTAAGTACCTTTTTCATGTGACTCAAACTTGTGTGAGCTTTTAATTTTCTTTGCATTGTTGTTCAGTCAAAACTCATAAATAAAGTTAAATGGCATGCTCATAAATTAAAAGTTAATTTCCTAGTTTGGAAATAATAATAAGCCATAATATATCTCATATGCAATCATTATTGTCTTCATGTTCTAACACTTGTTTGACTAGTGTTTATTAATGGTCCAAGGGGGTCTTTGAACTTCTACACTTGTTACCTTCCGATCCGGTCTCCAGTTCAAGTATTTTTGTCAATTCGGTTATCATCTATCACAAGCTTGTAACGTCTAACGTCTCACAACAAATTTAAATATTGTTAAAAAGAGGATGTCATCGTAAGATGTTACAAGTTAATTTTCGCCACGAATTATTATCGTTTCTAATGACTAATGATTGCTAAATATGATGGACCCTCCATTCAGCCACAATAGGAACTTGTAAGAGGGATCCATTGTGCATGTTCTTATCCCTTTCTTAAGCTCAAACTCGTATCATCCATCATATCATGCTTTACTTTCTAATGCTGTGTCTAAAACGTGGGATTAACTCACATTTGCTCGGATTCTTGATCATGGTGGGACTTACATTTAACAGTTGTCGTAATCACTCGAAAATGTACTATGTCACTCATATTAAGCCTCGAAAAATAAACTATATTTTATCGATGCTCTAACAGGAGTGAGTGGTGCAAGACTTTTGTCTCTAGCATTATCGAGTTGGGGCAACTTGAGTCAAGTCATTTAAAATCGGCTCAAAAACATAGCCTTATTTCCAAAATCGGATCAACTGAGATATACCATCATTGCCTCTGAAGAATCTTGATACAGTAAGCAGTAAAAATCATTGAATAACACAGAAAGAACATGGTTTTAAGATGAAAAATCGTGTGAGAGTCGATCAATGGCAACTGTAAGATGAGCGTGAAGCAGCAACAAGAGCAGCGCCAACACCAGAAGCGTCATCAAACTGTTTAAGGACAACCTTCTTTGAAACTTCTTTATCATCAAGCAACTCTTCTAACAGAGTTCTCTTCAGGCATGACTTGAACTGTTCGTACTTTGCGAACAATGATCCATCTACGGCGATTACCGTTTCTTCTTCGTGCTTTTTGTCCTTCCCCAACCTCTTTAGGATTGACAGTATTGCTGCGGCAGAAAGACGGGCCCCTCTTGTAGCAACAATTTCACATATCTTGAATACAATCTGCTTCTCCTCCTTGGTTACATTTTGTATCTGAAATTCAAATTTTTAGGATTACAGATTTACATAAATAAAGTTTGGCAAATGAATTTTTGTTTTATCAACATCTCTTTCTTCCAGAACTTAGTTTTTTTTAGTTGCCTCAACGCATTTCAGGGAAAACCAGCTAGCTCTTGGACTTCCGGCCTTTCCCCGCAAGTTATAGGCGCGATAAGCGTCAAATGCTTTAGGATGCTTGCTCTAGTTGGTAATAAAAAAAGAGACACGTACACCTGGGGTAGTCTTCCCTCATTTCTAAGAGGGTCTTTTTCGCCATAGGCCGGAGAGGCCACCCCTAGTAAAAAGCACAAACATTATCTAGTGATTCAATGACCTCCTGCCTATGGCAGGGCAAGGATGGCTGGGGTGAATGTTGCAGCCTAGCATAACCCCTATGGTTTCCGGCGTAGAGAGGTTGTTTTCCGATGACCAAAATAAATATCGCTTTACAAAATGCATCGGACTCTACTAGTATGATGCAATAGGAAACTGACAAGATTTAGTATATTCCTACAGTTCCTGCAGAAGTAAAGAAAAGAATCATACCTCCAAAATACCTCTTAGCTTTTCACCAATCAAGCTCAAGTCAGTAGACTTGTCCCCGTGCATTTCTGAAACAATCTCTGTTCTGCACACAAGATGATGAATAGAATGAACATAAATAAAGATGTTTTGACATATAATACAATGATCTGCAAAACCTGGATGCAAATATGATACATACCCCAAGGCATTACGCTGTCGAAGTTTTGGAGGAACAATGTCCCCGAAAAGCGCACCATCTTCAGCTAAATGTAGAAGAATTCTACGAACAATTTCTCCCAAATATCTACCAGAAAGCATCTTCTCTAAAATCTAGTAACAATCATGATAAATGAACATTCAGAAAATGCCATACTGTCAATTTAATCAATGCAACATTATGCTCAAGATAATCACCTGTTTGTGTTGGTTTGGACTATCATGGTCTATTGCGCGGTCATAATCCGTCAAGGGAAGATATTGCGAGTTATAATTGCCCCATTCTGTGTTGATAACCTAGGATGACAAGAAAAACACAAAAAAAACTTAATAAAACGGTTTTATATGTGAGATGAATCAATTAACCATATAACTTGATGATAAATACATTAATATTTGGATCAGTCTCACATGTGAGACCTTCACGCACAAAACTCATAGCATCATAAACAGTCCGAGGTCTGCATCACTTCACAGGAGACATACAGCATTGCATCTATATACATAAATTTTAAAGATGAGGACAAAAGAAGAAAGGTGTACCATCTGTCCTGATTTTGGTGCATCGCCATAATTCTTCAGAATGTTTTTAGACTGTTCCACATAAGCTGCATTCATTCCAGTACCCAAAATCACAGCTGCAACAACATTTTTGTTGTAGAATCGACCCCCCGCCAAAGAACCGACTGTGTCATTAAGCTGGGTCCATGTGGGCGTTAGCCAAAACTTCCCAGAAAATTAAAAAGCATAATATGTAAGATATTACTGTACGTGGAGCAGTTTAACTCACCAAGGCAGTGACATCCATATCCAGACCTTGTTTCTTCAAGGCAGTCCCCACCTGTTCCACGACGTCTTTGCCAATCTACACAATACAACAAAAATTAACAGAAAATTAGGTTCAAATAGCTCATATAAAGCGTTATTGGACTAATCAAGAATGACTACACAAAAAGTCCATGTTCACCGAATAAAGTAAAGTTAGGTAGTCCAACATTGATGGTGTGTCAAGTTCCTCAATAATTTAGTTTCTATGCATCTTGTTTCTTTTTATTGTATGTATCTCTCACATGAAAATCCAAAAAGACCATATGCCTGCACTAATGCTATTTCACAGTTAGGTAGCTCAACCAAGTGTCCTTCAAGCTAATAGCAGCCTGAAAACACATCCGTCTTGATATTTTACAAACCACATTTCAATACAATATGTCAATACTTCAGTATAGATTTTAAAAATTATCAATTACATGGGAGCATTATCATTCTAACTCAATTACCAATGTGGTAACTGCTAATGATCATATTTTCAAGAATAAAGATAGTAATCCTTCCCATATATATTGTCCCTAATCGACTTAGATGGTTGAATGAAGTCAATTTTTTTGACAGATATTTTCTCGCAGATATACATTAGAAACTAAAGGTCACAGTAAACATCAATTGATCATCAAAGTCAAATGGATACACTATAAATGGAATGGAGGTACTACTTCTTGAGGGAATTTAGGACAATGCGGAACCATTATGGTTGTTTGGCTTAATTATAAGCAAAAGATGAAATCCTGAAATAATCAGCAAGTACCATTTGAATCACGAATCATCACCTACATAAGTATGTGCAATGCATACTTTTCCATGACTACAAACCCTAACTTCGGTTGAACATATTAAGAGCATGAAGGCTAACACTCAAATACTCAATATGAACATAATGAACATCAAGTGAAGCAGAAGAGAGACTAACTGCGTCTTGTATGTTGAAGTCTTTTGTCCAGTTAAGAAGAGTTCCCGAATTAATCCGTGACTGGTGCACTGGAAATGAGAATGTAAAACCAAGTTCCCTTTTTTGGCCAGGAGTGACTTCAAAATGAGTGGTCTCTTCAGATTTGACAGCAAGCTTAACGTTCTCCGCAATATAATCAAAAAGTTCCTAGAAAAGGAGATAGCATGTCAAACGTCTGTAAATTTAAGAGCTCATAATATAGTAATATCCATAAGATCTATGAATTTTTTTTGTCCGACAAAAGGGGACGGCGAGGTACTCACATGAGATTTCCCAACCTTGAGTTCTGGAGGCACCATGTTAGACTCAGATTTAATATGAATAGGCTTATTTCCTTGTAACTCAACCTGCATTACACGAAGGTTCGTCCCACCTAGATCTAGTGCATAAAAGCGTCCCTCTTCCTTCCTGAATCACAACAATCGTGAGATTATAATCCAATTTCATACACTCTTCTTGAAGACTTCTAGGAATCTGAGTTTCAAATGACAAACAAATATGAACAGAATTTTGAAAATCCTTTTATGTATAGCATGGTGAACTAAACATCATGGCATCCAAATGTAAGCACCTTAGGAGTTTAGAATACTATTTAGAATACTGTCCGAATTGTACAGTTTCCTGATTTGATTTTACACAACTCCTCCATCGCATTTGTATAATCTTGCAATGTTGGACGCAAGACGATTTAAAAGTAGAGTAATCTAATCCACCAATAAAAAAGTTTGGACTCAATCACTCAATTATACTTTTCTCGAATAACCACCTTGAAGCCAAAGGTGTTCCAATCATCCAAAGTGCTACAATGGAATAACAACTTTCTACACGACAAGTTCTCGTTACCTACGCTAACCTCTTCATATTCCATCAAATACCCACGTAGGTTCCTACCTAAACACTTCATTTCAAATTAACCAAATCTAAATTCTGCCCAACACGGCAACATTGATCACCATTCACCAAAATGACCAAAACACGGTCGCTATCAAAACTTTCCAAGTTTATGCCACAGCTTAAGCTAAATTAGCATAAAAGCCGGTACTCGACATTTATGCTAAATTTAAGTTAGGTCCATACTAATTGTTTGTGGATCCCAATTTAGAAGTGTAATTAGTAATTCTACCACCCTTTTATTCATCTATTTCCTTAACAATCAACTAACAGTATGAAATCATCAAATCTGTAAGCTACCAATTACAGTAAAAACGTCATCTTATCAGGAAAAACCCTTCACGCAAATGAAATGACACGTTGAAAAATTCACCAACTTTGTAAATCTAACGATATTACCAACCAATTCTTTAACAAGAAACAGCAATCTTGACTCTTGAGCAGGTTGATGACATTATAGCTCAACAAAGTACAACTTTACTAACATCTCCGTCTTACGTTTCATTAAAATACGCCTCATAAACGAAATAATAAAGACGTAAAGAACCTATCGAGGCCTAGGGGTAACAAACTAACAAACAATAAAACAGAATCAGGATAATACCCATATGATAAAATTGATCTAAAATAGTAAATAAACAATAAAATCGAAAAAAGAATTATACCCAGTAGGTAAAGAATCAACATAGGAAACAAGCATCTTGATTGGACTAGAATCCTCATCTTTCAAACCATTAATCATATTCAACTCCATATCTTTAGCAATTTCTCTCAATTTTTCCTTTGAAATCCAGAAATCTTGTTCAATTTTTTTCACCATTTCTGCCAAATTTTTACAGCCCTTTACATTTTTACATTCACCCATCTTCTTCCACCGCTCGTTAAAATATTACAAGATTTTTTTTTATTTATTATTTTGGTGACAAAATTACAGAGTTTTGTAGATTTGATGAATTATTATTATGTACGAGATGATATAAATGTTGGGTTTTTATGAAAAAAATGTGCGTATATATAGGTAGTGAGGTGGTAGGTTTGAGATTGAGTATGATGTGATGTGGTCATGTGGATGATGGGTTGACATTTTGCTCATTTCAATGAAAATAATAATGTTGGATTTTATATTTATATTTATATTGATAATGATATATTGTTATGGCACACCAAATGCACACAATTTGTTGAGGAATGGTTTTGCTTCTAAACCCATATTATAATGATCAACAAGGTTATGGTCTTGGTCCATTTCGTTTTTTTCTGGACGATTTCAGACCATGAATCGTGTTAGTCGACCTTAAATTAACTTAGGATTAAGGCATAGATATTGTTTATGTTTGCTCTAATCTCTCGTCTCGAGTGATTCTATTTTGGATATCTCAGTTGTTTTTTGTACATTTCTGAATGATTGTCAAGAAACCGTTTAATCCACTTATCATCTATAGATAAATATAAGTAGTGAATTTTAATTGGTCTTGTAATGCCACCGTGGTTTTTCATACAAAAGCAGGACTATACCAATGATTAGGAATCCGTCACGGAGTACTTCAATTGATATACAATCGGGCAAGACTAATATATTACCCGTTTTAATCATTTATTATACCTTTGGTTAGAATATCTCTTAAGAATACATAATTAATCAGGATGAAAGTTGTATTTAGTTAGTGGTACATAATAAAGAGAAGTCGGAAAAGCTAGAAAAAGTAAGGTTAATAGCAATAAATATTGCAAATTATGAGTGCATGATGAATGCTCTGAATGTGGTCCTCATCCTTAGATTCAGCTACTTGTGTTGTTATAATCTTCTATTTTATTGAGTGAATATTTGAGTCATCAGTTGTATTACAATACAGTGCAATGGTTTTGAATTTGTCTTCCTAATTCTAATTTAAGATATATCTCATCTTGCATGCTTGCATAATGCGTGGCACAAAAGCTTCGGACCCGTATGCCCTTTCAGGCTTTAGACGGACACTACCCGGTGTATCAAGGGCTCCTGTAAATTAAGGGAGGGATTTAAGGGAGTAAATGAACGACCGCTTATACATGTCACGCAATTTGTACGAAAGTCGCAAGGTGAATGGTCAAAATTAAGGGGTTGCTAAGTCATTTGTCAAAGGAAACATGCAAATATCACATGCTAACAACATGCACCATTCACATTACCCAAGAGGCGGCGCATATATAATGCCCAAAGAATTCTCCAATATTTGGAACAATCTACTATAGCTTCTCATGTCCCTTAAAGGCGTTCGTTCGAGCTAAGGTTTACGGCCGCCGGGTCAGAGGCAGGATGCCAAGAATCCAATGCATAAAGCAAGGCAGGMAGCTGCTCAATGGCTAAATTTTGGGTACTTGAGATAATTCACTGATGAGATTTATTCCATCAAAATGGTATCAAGTAATCCCGTACCAACAATTACGCCGTGTTATATGACACGGCGAAAAATGCTGTATTGTCAAAAACGCTACCACTCSAGTGTATAATCCAAAGAAACAAATAGCAAATAAGGGAGAAACGAAAAGCAATAGAGTGCGGGACTTGAGAGAAAACGGTATTTCATTAATGACGAGATTTACATCATAGTTGTTGTAAACAAAATAAACAGTGATCATCAACAACAGCTAGCTACCCCGTTGGTAGCAAAGGAAAGGAAATGACAGAACCCAAAGAGCATTGCCTAGTAGTCTACCTAAAACAGGAAAGCTTTGCCTAGTAATCTACCCGAAACAGAAAAGCCTTGCCTAGTAATCTACCAACCCACCGATCAACATGCTTCCGAACTGATATGCCTCAACCCTCTTCCCTCCTGAGTCGAAACGATAACCCCATGCTCCTCCTTGATATTCTTCTCATTCTTTCCTTCATCAAATTTTTCTTCTTTTGGATTTTTAATTTTTCTTTTTCGTTTTTTTTTTTTTTTTGCATCCTTTTAAAGCACTTGGCGTGCAACCCAACTCTTTTCAACTGTACAGCGAAATGCGGGCTAGAAGTCCGAGATGATTTCAGATAGCCTCCACTGTCGGGAATAAAGCCACCAGAAACAGAGGCACGAGATTACCTGAAACAACGCACAGGAAAGAAAGCCAGCAGAGCATAACACTTACCCGGAACCCTGGCTATCTCTCCCTCTTCACTTGGTTGCGCCCGACATGCAGATTTCCACTAGTGTCCTTTAAGTTGTTGCAGGAGTGCAAAACTGATCCTGAATAGACAATCCAACAAAAAATAGAGCAATATAAAAGTGAACTTAGCAGTGCATAATGATACAAATATAAAGGATTGAATCATAGAAATGCATGCCTCATAATGGAGTCCTGCATTCCTTCTAAGTCAGCTCCGCTCGCGCTTCTAAGCTAAACCAGTGACTCTAATTGACTACAAACATAAAGAGACAAGTCCTCAGCAGAAAACAGGAAAAAATATTATTAACCCTTTTAACTGAATTGGTTGTACGCTTTGGGTAAGACATCATTTAACCACCACAAACTCATGTGAGATGTTTTTATATGTGAGATCAACTCCATATAAAACAGTATCAAATCATGTGAAACCGTTAAATACACAATTCGTCGATGAACAAAAGACGACACTATATAGAAGGAAAGAAGAGGCAAAAAGCAGTTGAGAGTCTTGAGGCAAAAATCGTGATGAATCAGAAGCAAAGTAAGGAAGGAGGGGTAATTAAATGAATAAATACATAGAAAAGACATGTAAAATAAAGATTTAAGAGGGAACACCTCTCGGGTTTCAATGAATCCATTTCTCCCTGCTACATGGCCGACAGTACAACTTTCCTCCGTATGCAACCCTGAAACCATCTCGAATGGATCACACTGTGCTACCATCTGTTTCACACTTCCTTCTGAATTGTTATCGCTTCCAACATCCGACCCCGAACTAAAATTCCCAAGGGTGTCCTCACTTGTGAGACTAGAGCCAGCACTTGAAGCTGAGGCAGAGCAAAGACAAGAATGTTTTGCAACTGATGCCTCAATAACTGGAGTCACCAACTCCATTAGCGCTCCCCTCTCAGCTATAGGTGTGACATCACACTCAATAGACCCCGCACTCTCTGGCAATGGAGAAGAACAACTACTATGCAGAGCTTCAGGAGAAACAGAATCCCCTCTTTCAGGGCTAATATACTGTCTTTTGTCTGCGGATTGGGCCAGATCGTCACTAGAACATTTCCTCTTCATCGGCCTTCTGCCATTAACTCTCTCTTCGGGACTACTTGAATTTTTCACACCAGAAGCCCTCAATGGTAGGCGTTTAGAACCCTCTGGTAAAACGAATGATGGAAGCTGCTTTCTACCAACATGAGACACATAAATTTCCATCCCAGGTTTCCAATAGGCATACATGTTTACAGAGTGCCTAAATTCGTCAACTGTTGCCCGTATATCGAACTGTTGGCCCTCCTGTGCAACCTCTCCTTGCTTTCTTTGCAATCCCATAAAAAACGCACAATGATCGCACTGCCTAGCTGGATCGACCAAATATTGTTGACCTGGGTGGCACTGAAGTTTCCCAAGAGTATCACGTTCTATCTGTAGAATAGAACCCCAATTCAGAAAACCAATGGTGGAGGAACCTTGTAGCTGTCATGGGGGTTTCAGATAAATGATGTTTTAAGACAAAATTTGACTAGTTCACAATTTTACAACCTTAACCAATGATAAAAGAGAACAATTGATGAACTAAATAGGACCCTATACTGTGAAGTTCTGGTTTTGTGACAAAAAAAATAAAATAAAAAAAAATCCACTCAGATATACATGGTCCCAAAAGTATCCCTGCACTGAAAACAAAAAACTAGGAAGCTTACCATTAAGGTGAGCTGTCTAAGCCTAGACTCCACCCAGCCTCTCCAAGCACGCAAATCATCGGCATCAGCTGCAAATATGTCAACCTGTAAATAGTTCTTGTAGCTCTGAAAGAACAAGTATGGCTCAAACAGGGCACTCCACTGTAGTTTGTTAAGCTCAATATCCTGACAAAATCAAGAGAAAACAGAGAGCATTCACACGGTCTGCCAGCAGAAGAACATTAAACAGGGAAAAATGTTTACCATCTTACCTGACAAATATTGTTACCATGTTGGAATTGTTCCATCATCACCCTAAGAGTACTTGGGGAGACGTTGTAGCTAGAATTCATGCAAGGATAGGCAGGTGTAATAATAGGCATATGATGTGTACGGTCCCGAGGATTCTTACGAGGATCCCAGATCGGGAATCCAAGCTCATCTTCCTCAATCTTACAGAGATTAACAGGATTTGGCCAGCGCCACTGTGTGAAGACTCTGAAAAACCGAGAAACTAACATACTAGGTACTGCATTAGGATAAAGCTGGCACACTCGAGCAACAAGAATAGCCCAATTAACCCCGCCAAGAAATCCAGTCACCTAAGCATTGGTAAATAAAATTGAATTAATAATTCTATATTAGGACATTCTTCATACAGACAGTGCAGATACTTACATTTGAATAGACACCTCGCCGTTTAGCCCAAAACTTGATACACCGGAGCGCTGTGCGGAAATGCTAAAGAGACATTTACAGTACATAGTTAAGGAAACACACCAAAAAGTAGAAGCAAACATAAATCAAAGTAAATAAAACTTCAATAAGTGGATCCCAAAGCAGATAGAACCATCAAAAAAAATTAGTGAAAGAAAACAACATAAAAACTGTCTTGTTACCAAAGAAAATTGGTAGCAACCAATTACCTCAACATTTGGAACGAGCCTAAGAATTTGATCTGCAACCCGACAGCCATTAAGACTTCGTACAGTAGCTTCGTCGACATTGTGTAGCACAGACATATCAGAGATATCCAGATCCTACACATTAGCCAGGCATTATACAATTATTAAAAAAACAAGATCCTTGTTGTACAAACAGGCGCACAAAATAGTCAACATGCAAGTGAAAAGCCAGAGATATGTTAAAATAAATAATATACAATTACTGCAAAAAATTATATCAGATTTGGGATGTAAGGCATCATATTTGATACTTCGTATGTTTCAAGTCAAAAAGGGTAAATGAAGGCAAAAAGATATCCAATCCTAACAACACTTACATCAGGAACAACCAAGACAGAGACACTGGCGTACAGAAGATCAATGCATATTCCATCAAACTTAAATTTCATGACAGGGACATGAGCATCTGGAATTGGCTGTAGCTCTGTAACATCTTCAATTTGCGCAAGCATGTCGTGAAATATATAGAAGAAATCCTCCTACAAAACACAAGTAAGCAATATTACTAGGGTTCAAAACATGTAGCAATCACAAGAGGGCACTGCACAACAAAGTTCACTATTTACCTCACGGTTAATGTATGAAGGGCCCACACACAAGGTATCAATATCAGCTCCAGGACCGCTTACCTGTAAAATTTTACATTAAAACTGCATGTGTTTAATTGGAAGGAACAGGTGTCCATACAAACTAAGAAAATAAGAAAACTACTCTGTATCCGCCTAGTACATAAGAAATATATAATATAACTTAGTTCTTCCACAACCAACTACTACAAAATTCAAAATTTCAATGTGGACAACATAACGGCTGGTTTCAACTATATATGGACTACAAAAGCAACATAAACAAACTAGAGTGCAGAAAATGTCACACGACATCTAGAGCATAAACAAACTAGATATTCTTACACCAAGACGGCAAGAACCAAAAGTGAGTATGAGAGCATTTGCGTCCTCGACCATTTGATCTGTGTACCCTCTCAAACGTGTGAGCTGTTTGACCCAGTCTTTAACAATCTGCAGACAGTTAACATAAATAAACTACTGCCAAGAAAACAAATGTGAAATTAAGGCTATCACAATACAAGAGAAACAAAAGTTTTTGACAGCAAACATACAAAGACTACAGTAACAAACAAGCTGTAGAAATACACACTTGCACAGGATAACAATACAAAGCTACTGACGGTCATTAGCACAATGTCCATGACCTAGATTCTCTATATTCTTCCCATCCCATATAGCAGACGATTAATGACAGCATAACCCCATCACTTTTCTAACAAGCAATCCTAGGTGCCATACCATACGGCAAATTATGCATATCCCAGCTATGTTACGCTACCAACCCTACAACCAACTTCGATTTTGATTTTAGGACATGGCCCAAATCCCCTTTAACCCGCAATTTGCAAAACCCTCTAGGCATTGGAGGTGATATAATAGTGGTAAATACTAACCATCAACCCATGATCATTAACATGAAATCTCAATCAACGCAATATGCCAACTAAATAATTTATTCAATCACAATTCAGCTTCCTCGTCACAAACATCAAAACATCGATAGGCAAACCTAATTAAACCAAACAAATCCAAACAAAACCCTACAAACTACATAATAATAAACCCAATTTTTCAGCAATTATACCTGTCTAAGCCGTCCCAAAACTGCTTCCCGCTTCGCCGCCTCGTCTTTGCTCTCATACAACCCCGATTCCACCAGAAACTGCACAATTCAAGTTCACCGAAAACCGAAAAACAAATCAAAATCACCAAAAATCAAACTTTCCATCAACAAAACAAAATTAAAAACAAAATCAATTAAAAAAACACGAACGTTTTCCAATTGGCGCGTTTTCTTATAATCCAAAGCGGTGGGACCCGCCATTGAAATCGGCTTCGTCACACCTAACTGTACCAATCCCTCGGCAGTCGTCACCATCCTCACCAATTTCTTCAACAATCAAACAAACAACAAAATTCCCCAAAAATCAAATCAAATTTCGGATTTGAAACAGCGATCCGAAACCTAGAATCAACCGAAAATATAAAAACAGCAATTGGGTAAAGTAGAACAAAGAAAGGTAGGGATTGAAATTGGGTGGGAATTGGTGAAGAAAACCCTAGAGAAATTGGAACCCTAGAAATTGAAAGGAAGGACGAGATAAAAGGGGGTTCCAATAGAAAGAGGGATCGGTGAAGAATGGTGAGAAAGAAGACGGCCAATTGATTTTCTTTTTGGGTGAATTGAACGTCAAGATATTATTATGGGATAGTATATTATATTATTTATATATTCTTCTTCCTAATTTATTACGGAGTATAATATATGTCAGTTACGAGATAAGAATTTGTTTGAAACGAGTTTTAGGTAACCGCTTTTAATAAGTAGTTTTTTCTTATTTTCGAATTTTGAATCAATATCAATAAAATGATTCGGTTTTTTCAATGTCAGTGCAAAACCGTCTCATTACTAAGTATAATAGTTCGTCTAACACGAGTTTTATGTAGTCGCTTTTAGGGATTAGTTTTTTTGTTTCAAAAATCAATAAAATGACGTATTTCTTCAATTTCAGTGTAAAACAGTCTAATAAGAGCCAATCTAAAACGAGTTTTATGCAACCGCTTATAAATAGTTTCTTACTTTTTTTTGTTTCTTATTATCATCCGTTTACCGAATATTAAGAGCTGGTCTAAAACGAGTTTTATGCAACCGCTTGTAAATAGTTTTTTATTTTTTTTTAATTTCTTATTATCATCTATTTACCGCCGAATATTAGCGTAAAACCGTGTGATAATAAATAGGAGTCATGGGGAATAAGAGTAGTGGAGTTTGAGCAATGTTTAAGGGGAACACGTTGTGGTTAGTGTTGTATGCATATGCGTTAATTAATAGCGGGAATTATGGGGGAATAAGAGTAGAAGAAGTAGGAGTGCGTGATTTTGGTATGAATTTAGATTTTTAGATTTTAAGGAGAATTAGGAAAGTGTGTATGTGAGCTGTATGTTTGTGTTACGTAACTGACAAGCAAAAGGAGCGGAGATATAGTGTGATGTTTGGTCTTTCGCGGTGTGCTTCCTTGGGCTCCACGCGTCTTCACGTATATCTACTGCTCACCCATGTTTTTCATTTGAATGTGACTTGCTATTTTGAGTAGACCTGTTAAACAGGGTCGGGCGGGTCGGATTTCGAGTCGGGTTATATGGGTCGGGCAGAATAAATGTCAGGTCGGGTCATGCGGGTTATAGGTTGGGTTAGGGTCAGAATACGGGTCAAGAAATTTTTAATTAAAAAATAATTTTTAAAAACATAAAACATATTTAAAACTAATATTTTAATCATATTCAACGTTTACATTAATTATTTTGACGTTTACATTAATTATATTGACATAATTATTAAATTAAATTTTTTTATTATTAAATATTATAAAAGTTATATAAAATTGATTTGTTAGTTGTATTTTTAATTTTTAATAATAAAAAAAAACAATTTTTTTAACTATTTTTTTAAAATATAATATATAAATATTAATATTTTTATAAATTCTTAATTTATCCCCAACGGGTCGACCCGTTCAGGTCGGGTATTGACCCTAAAATAACGGGTCATTTCGGGTTCGGGTCAAACGGGTCACGGGTCGAAAAAACCGGGTCTGTAACTCTAAAAAACGATTCGGGCGGGTCGGGTTTTGACAAGTCTAATTTTGAGACATTGAAGGTAGAGAAGGCAATGAGTCGTCTCGTGCCTGCCCAGGTTCCGGCCTGTCGTGTCAATCGTGCTTCTGGGTCGTGTCACCTGTCATGTTTCAGTTATTTTTAATGGTTTTTAAATTATTTATCCCTAAAACCGTCGTGCATGCCGTACCTGGCCCATCGTGCTTGTACGTGTCGTGCTTAGGCACTATTTTTTTGGAATTTTGGCGTTGTATCCCGCTTTTTACCCGATCGTGTCGGGCCTTGGTCAACTCGTTTTTTTCATCGTGTTGTGCCAGATTCGTGCCGGATTCGTGCCGCCCACCTTACCCGACTTGAAATGACTACTCTGATTTAAGGTAGAGAAGGCAATGAGTCGTGCCTAGCCACAATTTTGGCCCGGCCCAGACACGGTCAATCGTGCTTTCAGGTCGTGTCTTGCCGGCCCGCTTTTCCCACTCCTCATCGTCGCCTGCCCATTGACCCAGACTCGTGCTGACCCAGGCCACCTCGTTTTTCTTCACCGTGCCCGTGTCGGATTTGTGCCACCCGCCTTGGCCTGGCCTGAAATGCCTACTCTAATTGAACGCCATCCTCCGTTTGTCTCGGTATTATTCATAGTAGTCATGTGTTGTTGTATGTCAATTTGAATTGAGATATATTCACTTACGGAGCCTGGAAAAAATAAAACAAAGCATATTACACTGGGAAAAAACAAAAAAAATTGACATATATGCATATGTGGCCCGATATTTAGGCGTTTATTATTAAGAAATATTTTCGTCTTAAAAAGGACTAGTTATGTATTGTTTTATTTTGATTTTGATCTAAAGATCGATTTGGTGTGTTTGGTCTGAGAGATTTGGAGTGAAAAGAAAGGGAGGAAGAGTAGGGGATTTAAAAATCTTTTATTTAGAGGGTGGAGGGAAATGGAGAAGGAGAGATTTGGAGGGGTCAACTTTCCCTCCTGCAAGGCGAATCAATTTTTTTTTATAATAGACAAGATTTTGAAGGAAATTGTATCAAAACACCTACATCTCATTTGCCCTCCCCTTCCCCCTTTCGCTCCTTCCCCCTTCCCTTCCTTTCCCTCGACTTTTATTATTCAAAGACACCTTTAAGGGTTAAGAGTAGGACTTTGAGGAAGGAAGGTTCTCTATGATTGGGGTACTCAATTATTTATATGGTACTCAATTATTTGATCTATCCCAAAGATAGTCACTTGAAAATCAGTGGACCGACGGGTTACGTCTCTAACTGCATAATTAAAGTTTATAAATAGGTGAGGCGGGATAGGCAAGCGGGGCGGGGCGGAGCAGGGTGGAGATTTGACGGATTTTATTTTTGTACCCACATCCGCGCTGCCACGCACCAAATCATGCTCCACATGGACCGCCCTAATCGGAGCGGTACCCGCTTTACCCTATCCTACTGAAAAAAAAAAAAAAAAAAAGAGCATTGGGTCACATTTTATTCAGTGAAGGCCACAAGCGTACAGCAGACCTCATTCCGTGCACACGTCTCCCGCTAGCCCAAATTTTAGTGGGCCGGACTAACATGACAAGATGCGGTTGCCATTTTACTCAAAAGTGTGGCCCAAGTCCAATGTTTATTCGCATACTAATATCGCAGTGAAGCATTTGGTACAACAAAGTATATTGCCATAAAGTTAACTACTCTCCATTATATAAAAATAAATAAATAAATAAACAATGCTAGTAAATCCAGGTTGATTAAGCGACGTATAACGAAGATTATGTCGATTATTTGACTAATTTCTCTATTTTAGTATACTCTTTAGAATTTTAGCTGTCAGAATTCTAGATTTAAATCGCTTTTATGCCCTTAAAGTTTCGGATAAAAAATGTGTCAAGTAGATTTGAACAACATTTAGTCTGAATTAAATTAATCCAAAATATGTCACATGACAAATGTTTTCTTTCCTCAAATAACGCGCAAGATTCCTCGGTCACATGACAAATGTCAAATCACATCTTGCTATTACAATATGTGAATGGGGATTTAGACCCGTGACCTATTTCATAATATCTCCATCTTAACCAATAGACCAACACATGACAAAGATAAAATCACACTAAGGTTATGTTTTTTTGGGCTGAATTGAACTGAATTAAGCTAAACTGAACTCAAGTGAGTTGAACGAAGCTGAACTGAATTGAAATTTGTTGAGACAAATAAAGCTTAAATAAACTGAATAGAATTGAACTCATTGAAATAAGTTAAATGAGTGTTGAATTTAAGTCGAAAAGAACATAACCTAATAATTACAATAAAGACAACAAGAAGTGAAGAACCATCATAGACATTAAGTTGTACATGAGAAATAATAAAAATGATTATTATTACGTGCCATACTTGAAATGAACGTAGACATAATTATGTAAAATGTTTTGACATAATGAGTTATGAAGAGTAGCGGGAAAAGATGAAGGACATTATTTTTAAAAAACAGCAACAAGTCCGTATGACCGTATGTATGGAGTAGTTCATAATAATGACCTGCATATATACCGTGTTGTGTAGGGTATTTAAAACATGGCACGCATCATAATTATTATTCTGCTCCTTATTAATAATAATTGCTTAACCCAGCCAACCCCCCCCCCCCCCCCCCCCCCGATTACTTGCGTTCAAATTCAAACTTCAACAACCTTAGGTAAGATTATCCCTAAGACCCTCCAAAGTCTTACGACTCTGCCACATCAGCTTTTTACTAACTTTTATTATTTCTTTATTATTCAGACTTACCTCAAACTCACTTCAGACTTTATACATTATCCGTCAGACTCACCTCAGACTTTACTTTTTTATTTCACTTTTTTTTTTTACAAACTTATTAAGTAGCTCTAATTTGTAATTAACCACTATTAATTAATATACATAAACTTGTATTAAAACGCAGAGACAAACGATTTTGTGATAAAATATGTTGAAGTTGAGGATTTTGAAGTAAATTCATAATAGAATTTAAATCAAAATTTTTATTAGGATCCATGCCCAAGAATAATAAATTGATGGTGAGAAAATATTTGGACAGAATTTTAATTGAGAGAAATGGGCCAAATGGCTGAGAAAATATGAAGCATGATTAATGGAACAAAAGCTTGTAATTAAGACAAATATAGGCTTTTAAAAAAAAAAAAAAAAAAGTGGGGTCAAGACTCACCCAAAGTCTTTGGGTGAGTCTTGAATTTCCAAGACTCGACTTGAGACTTTCTCAAGACTCGGGTAGATTATTGGTGGTCTTTAGAAAGTCTTGTCTCAAGACTTACCAAAGTCTTGTCTTAAGACCCCCAATAATCTTACCCTTATATATTACCTTGGAGATGAGTTATATTTTCTTTAGTCGGTTAATACCTAAACGTTTGAGGCTTATTTGTCACCTTTTAGTTAGAATCGAAATTTTATGAAGCTTACCTTAACGAAATTGAAATTAAATCCAAGACACGGCCGAAGTATTCAAGAGTTCATGTTGTGAACAACATTTGCATTATTTATGGTAGATGGTTTATGTAAATTACTAATACTAACGTAGGGTTTGACTTTGTCATGCGTGCATTGGCCTATGCCATACATTGAAAAAAAATACTCCTTACTAATAATACAAAAAGGAAATTAAATGAATGAGAGTCTACGAGTGATAATGAGCCATGTGAGCATAAGCTTGGCCTTACTCAGTTTGTGCTCATAAAGTAAACATCGAATTCGGGCTAGTGACGATTCTAGGAATTCTTTATAGGGAGTGTGGAAAATAGGTAATCACGCATGTAACTAAATTAACGGGTCAAAAGAAGCAAAAAGTTACTATTCGCATTTTCGAGTCCATTATTATATTAGCTTTTGTAGGAAAAACACAAAAATTAGGAATTCTATATAAGGGGAGGTGAAAATAGACAATCACGCATATAATCAATTTAATGGGTTTAAAGAAGCAAAACGTTACTATTTCGTATTGATTATTTTCATCAAATCCATTATTATACTAGCTTTTGTATAAAAAACAGGGGGAAAAAAAAGGAAAATTGTTGCAATGGAAATCAAACACACAACCTGTTACACACTAAACACATGTCAACCAATAGACCAACCAACTTAAGCAAATACTCCATCCTATTTTAAATAATTGTACCATTTCATTATAATACCCCTTACATCAAATAAAAAAAATGAGACAATTATTGTGAATAGGAGAGAGTACTTTATTAAACGAAATTATATATATATTTCTTGCTTATGGGGCGGGGGTGCAGGTGAACCCCCACACTCCCCCCTAAAATTGCCTTTGGTTCAAGCTGATCTGGAGTGTGAAAAAATTATGATCATTACCAAACTAAATTTGTCAGCTTAAATGAGGAGAGCCAATATTAGATCGATTTGACTCGTTAGCTCTCGAATCGATCTCCGAACTCGTTAGCTTCTCGAGCCAATCTCGAGCTTTGACTAAGCCGTGCTTGATGAGTTGCTCGCGAGCTGTCATAAATGAGACAAAAAGAGTTACTTTTATCTTTTTAATTAAAAAGAGAAACACGTGACAAAACAATACCGATAAACACAAATTGAACTTAAAATGTGCCTAAATGAATTTTGGGCCAAGATACATGAAAAAATTATGATCATTCCGATTTCCGAACCTAGATCCATCCGAGTATCCGACCCGTTTAACAGTACTGTCCACATCAATTTCATGACAATCTATATCGACCGATTGTAATAAATGGTCCCTTGCGAACAACTCAAGTTATCAAACTTATCACAAACCTTTGTCATTCTTATCATAAGTTTTAATTTTTTTTGGAAGTTTCTAACCAAACTTGATTCCATACGTCATCCAAATTTAAAATACGAAAGCACAACTCTGCCCAAGAAAAAAGATCCCTCAACTTTTCAAATTCATTGTCATTCAAAATCCATCAATTGTCTCTATATAAATACTTTCTCTAACCTCTCTAACCCTGTTTCATTAAAATCCCATTTCCAATTTCCAAAAACAAAATAAAAACCGGGTTTACAGAACGCTTTACAATATGGGTAAAGCAACAAGATGGTTAAAATCACTATTAACCATGAAAAAACACCCTAAAAACAATGACAATGAAATTAACAAAATTAATGATGAAAATGTGAAGGTGAATAACCAAAGGAAGTGGTTGAAAGAGTATAGTAATAGTGATGAGCAGAGAAAACATGCTATTGCTGTTGCGACCGCTACTGCTGCAGCAGCTGATGCGGCTGTAGCGGCAGCGCAGGCGGCGGTGGCGGTGGTTAGGTTAACTAGTAAAGGAAAAGGAGGTGGAGGTCTGTTTTATTCTACTTGGAGTGGTAGAGATAAATGGGCTGCTGCTAAGATTCAGGCTGTTTTTAGAGGCTATCTGGTAATGTTGCTTTCTTTGTCCTTTTTTTCGTTTTATTAATTCGGTTTTTCTTATGTGTGCCGGACACACATTAATAACGTAAATGCGGTCAAATTTGCAAGATATTCTCGCTAATTATGGTAAAAACCGTTATTTAAATTAAATTTGTTCTAATAATTTTTGGTTTAATTTTGTTTATTTTATATTTTGGTTTATTTATCTTTGACTAAAATACTTTTGAGAATGTTCAAAGATTAAATAAGTAATTGAGTTTAAGTTACGAGTATATTAATCAAACGTTTGAAATATGCTTGAACGGAGGGAGTAATTCATTATGCATAAATGATATGGATCTGCGGATTATTTTACACAACATTACAACGGTCGTATGAAATGTTTTTGTCACGAAACTAATTGTTTGTTTATTTGTGTATTTTCAAATTTAAATCCCATTGATGTATGTAGCTAGTCTAGCCATTTATTTATAGTATTAATTTTACTATTAAATATGTCGTAAATATCAACCACTTCAGTTGATAAAGTTATAAGAAATGACGCTCATGAACCGTGACCTGTTCAAATCCCGTCAGCATCAAGTGCACCTTAGTCAAGCTTTTTATTGTACAATTAGTAGATTTATTGTGTGATTTTCCTGCAAAATATTTGGAGGACAAGTTGAAAAAGTAGGCAGTAAGATTTGGTAGTTGAGTTTGTTTGATTTTACTATATCAGCATCTGATTTTCTGTTAGATTTGTAAGAGTACAATGTACATTTTGCTTCTTTACATAATGTACTTTATACTATTGTTAGATAAAACCTTTGAAATACAGAAAAAAGTGTTTTTGTTGGAACTTGAGCAGTAAAAATAAAGTTAAATTGCTAATATTGGTAAATTTCAAGATGATATTTTGGTCAACTTTTAGCGAGTAGGTTTGTTTTTTCTCTTTTCCAAATTGTTATCCCCCCAATATTCTTGTTTCCTTGACCTTTTCTACTCTTAATTTGAATTTACAAGCGGTTTGGTCTGGTCCGGTCCCGTTCATGCGTTTTCCAGTCATGTATTTGGACTGAAGGAATAGAATTCAAATTTTAGTATTGAGTCAAATGTCACTTATCTATATTTTAAATGGTTAAGATTAATTTAATCTTCAATTTGGTATGGACCATCGTATGCAACGGTCGTTTTACGAGTATGTGGCATGTCGGGACTTAAGGTGCATGATGTTCTGACATGAATATGACATTTAGACATTTCGTTTCGAATTGAAAAGATGAGAACGTTTAGTAAATTAAACAACTGTGACTTTAACCAGAGGATGGAACTTTGTGTTTGATTTTACTAATAGGCGCGGAGAGCATTACGAGCATTGAAAGGTCTGGTGAAGTTACAAGCTCATGTTCGAGGCTTTCTAGTTCGAAAGAGAGCAGATGCAACTCTTCATAGTATGCAAGCATTGGTTCGAGCTCAAGCTACTGTCCGGTCTCAAAGAGCTAATCAAACCTTTGCGAAAACTAGTATGTTTCAGTCTGATTTTCGACCACGCAGATCCATGGTAAGAATCAAATTCAGTTGTAATCCTAAGAAATAATAGTCAGTTAATTTAATCAGTTTGGTAGAATAATGGTTTGGCTGCTTGATTTGCAGGAAAGGGTTATAGACGAGTCGAAAAACCATCAATTCCAGAGCAGGAGACTTTCAACATCATATGACACATATAACTCGTATGAAGGGAGTCCGAAAATTGTAGAGATTGATACGTTTAAGCCGAGATCACGATCAAGAAGACTCAATCCCAACCCGTCATTCTACGACTCATGCTGTGATGATTTTCAGTACCCAACAATGTCATCACCCTTGCCATGCCCTGTCCCAATCCCATCTAGACTGTCTATACCAGAACGTCGAAGTATACACCGCAATGGCTATGATTGGTATGGTGATGACTGCCGAATCTCATCAACTGCCCAAAGCACGCCTCGCTGCACCAATTTGAACAGATTAAATGGGCCTTCAACCCCCACAAAGAGCGTAGGTGGTGATCATTACTTCAGGCCGTACTCTAACCACCCTAGCTACATGGCAGATACACAGTCGTTTCGAGCCAAGTTGAGGTCTTACAGCGCTCCTAAGCAGAGGCCTGAGGGTCGGTCCAAGAAGGGGTTGTCTTTGGATGAAATCATGGCTGCTAGGAATAGCATTAGTAGTGTTAGAATGCATAAGTCTCCTTTTCAAGTTCAATAAAGTTTGAACTTTTAGGTAAAAGAAATGAAGCAAAAATTAACTGTAGAGTAACGATGAAAAATCTTAAATTACTGCTAGTCTTCTAGTTTAACTTTGTGTATATTCTAAAGGAAATGAATCCGGATCATTTATGTAAGAATCTCATGTTTTTTTCTCTTCTATTTGATGAATTACCTTTTTCTTTTTTTTTGTGTGCGTTCGTTACACGACGACCGATGCATGAATGCTTCAATCTTTGCCCAATTGAGCGCGATAACAAGCAATTGCAACCGTATCCAACCGTAACATTGTAGTAACTGTGGCCATTGTATAAAGGGCATTCAAAAATAGCAAATATTTCTGAATCCTAGTAAAAAAAGACAATAATAGGCGCTAGTGCGCGCCACCAAGTGATATAATGGCCACCAAGTATTAATGAACGCCACTAAAGATAACATCAAAACTCAATATCATCTGATAATCCGATCTCATTCTTTCCTATGTAAAATATGCGGAGTCTTAATGATTAATAACAACTCTTACTTAAAGTCTTAAGTTAAGACATCTCACAATCTTGTTTCAGTTTAATATTAATGTCGTTTTAGCTTCAAACCGTCTAAAGCGCTAATGATTTAAGGTTTTGGGGAAAAGTAGTGACTGGTGGCACGAGGGTTTCATCATGAATGACATCAAGATATCTGGTAAAGTGGTAAAAAGACTTTAAAAGGTAGGAACAGTACAAGGTTAATATTGGTATTTGTGCCAGTCTTTTTGACTCAACTCTATACTTATCGCTTCATTTCGTGCAGTGTGTTCACTGTGTTGATAAGAATCTATCTGCTTATGTCGTTCACATTTTTTATTTTTCCATTATTGCCCTTGATGCTCTTCTGACTTTGTCACTGTTCAAGTTAGGTGTCGTTTGGTTGTCCCATTAAAAGTGGGTGAATTGAGAATTCACGTGAATTGGAAAAATTGAGGTTGTTTGTTTGCCCAAAATCACGTGAATTGCATTTTCCCAAGAGTTTCTAATTCCTCCATTATGGAGGAATTTAATTACCTAGTCTCCCCTAGGTAATTGAAAATTCCCGCATGAATCCAACTCCCGAATGCCAACCAAACAAGTTTTGGGCAATTCACGTGAATTGAGCAATTCACGTGTTTTGTAAAATCATGGGAAATTAATTCCCGTATGGCAACCAAACTAGGCCTTATTTGTTTATGACTATAGAACATATGATCCAATGATGTAGCGTTCGTCATCTGACTGTCACAAACTTGTAATCTCAAAATCCTCTCTAACTTGCCATCCCATGTTACAAGCGTATGACAGATTTTGTCCCGTGTCTATCACAAATAAAAATTTGTGATGATCTAATGATCTACGCTGTATTTCATTTGAAAAATGAAGGATAGGAAAAATTAGAACTATTAATTAACCTTCACAACATACCATATATATATAGTACAACGAGAGTTCTTAAAACTTACTTGTATTTTTAAAAGCGTATATATTTTATTTGTATGTGAAAGGAGAAAGTTCGAGAAAAGTTTCACAAGAGAAGATATCCGGCTTTACTCGAGTATAAAATGGAGAGCAAATTAGACGAGATGAGAAACCGAATGGACTATACACACGTTGTGTCATCTAGTCTAATCCGGTTTTTCACGGGCTTAGATCGAACCAGCTCAGAGACCGGATACAATATGATTGTAAACCCAGAAATCGAACCGACACGTATCACGTTTTGAACATCCGTACCTTTTAAGGATAATACAAATTTATCATTCTTAGTAACAATAAAGCTTGATATATATTCAAACTTGAGAATTCAGATGGGCATTAAAGTTTGATATACGTACTACTTTAGGCATTACTGCTAATTTGCTATGTTAAGGTTGAAACTTTAGAAACTTCCTTAAACGTGAAAATAGACCTAATTTACCACTTTTACCATACATTTTCCTGCTGCTCAGATATTACTTTCTGATTCAAACTGGTTTCCACTTTTACTGATCTGAATCAATATGTGCCTCGTTTTTGTGATTGTGAGTCCTGTCTCATTCTAGCTGGTTTAGCCAGTTCTAGACTATAAATGCATCAGTGGGTAAATAATACCTTCTGGTGTTAAATACTGGTAACAATTAACAACAGCGAGTCGTGATCAAATCGGGTGTCTTAAATTTAAAACTGGTCGACTAGTATTATAAATAAGACAAAGGTAAAATGTATAAGAAATAAGGAAAAATGCACGTCTCAACATATAAGAAGAACCATTTATAAATTAGAAAGGTCGAGAACATCACAATTATACATTTATACCAACTTGTCATCTACCAATTGGTAATGAAAATTGTTATGAAAATTCAATTTAAAGATTAAATAATATGATTCAAATTCTGCTGGATTATCTTCTGTTTCAACTGTAGCTTGTAAATATGCTTCTGACCCAACTCAACAACTGTAATCAATACTTTGGTGATAGTGATGAGTGAAGAACAGTGTGATCATCAATGACACTAACATTCAAATTTGTTGACAACAAATTGACAATATAAGGCCTTGGCCTAGTTGCAACCAGCAAGTGTACAAATACTAGTGTCCGGCTTCGTCCAGACTACTTTATTTAGCACTAAAATTTATATTAAATTAAATAAAATTACATTAAAGTTCTATAACTCATAAATTTATCATTAATATATTTTTCTAAGACATATCTTAAAATTACGATGAAATAAATTATGAGACAAATTTACTACTCCCGTTATTAATATTTTACTTAAATCGATTAGTTAGCTCATTATTCATATATACTTTCTTTTGTTGTTAATATTGTTACTTTTATTACATTCGTTATTACTACTGTTACTTTCACTACTCCCGCTGTAATTATTATTAAGTAATTATTGTTACTTTCACTATTTCCGCATTAATATTGATAAGTTCACTACTCCCGCTGTTACTTCTATTACTTTCACTATTTCCGCTCACTATTCAAATGAGTGATTACTATCATATTACTATATATCTAATGTTACTACAATTCTTTTCTCTACTAATAGAATTACTTTTACTATTTAGACATGCAATTTTAAGATACTTATATTTATATAAATATATTACCTATATGTATTAAATCAAATCGAAGTAATTATGAAATATTATATTTTTTGGAAATATAGCTTGTATTTATTTTACTTTTTAATAGTTTTCAAAATATAACATACTTATATTATATTTGTCTATGTTAAATAATTAACATTCTTTATACTAATTAATATCATAAGTTGAGCATGTTTATTTTAAGGAAAATCACCATATTTTGATGTTCCCTAAATTTATATTTCAACAAAACTATTTAATATTTACATTGAAGTCCCTTGTTCAGGTCTATCAACGCTATCGATTAAAACTATATAGTATAATTAATTTGTATAGATTTATTTAATTACATAAAAGTCTCTTGGTTTCAGGTATATATATATTATATAAGTATTGATTGATGATTGATGACTCAATTTCAAAATAAAATGACTCGAGCAAACCGTAAATACAAGGCGTTTAGTCCTCTCTATTTTCTCAAAAGAGTCGAATTATTTATTTGTTGTTATCAACTATTCTCATTCAGTTATTGCACAAATTCTCATTTGTGACGGGTTCGTCTGAACACGTCACAAGCTTGTGACGTGAGACAAGCTTGCAAGTGGGAGAGGCAGGTGGGAGTGCCCCTTTATCTCAGGTCAGAAGTAACATGTCACAAGACGGATTGTTTTCGCATAATTTACTCAAAACGAAATTGTTACCGTACATGCATAAAAGCAAAGCCCAAATTCTTGATTCACATGACAATCAAGTTCACCTGAAGCCAATCACATTATCAACATTTCCCAACGGTCATAAAACCAGAAATTTAAATCCTTCAAATTCCCAATATAAACAAACCCCAGTCCCCAACGGTCACATTTTCACACAATTTTATCCTCAACAACTCCCTCCAAATCACACTCACTAATCATCATCTTAACTAAACAAACAATTCAATTGTAGTTTCTTTCTCCACTAAAATCATCAAAAAAACAAAACAAAAATCAAGAAAATCAAGAAAATGGAGAATTCTAATAAAACGGTTAATCATTCATTTTCAGGTAAAATTAATTTGTCTTATTTTCAGTATTTCTGCAGTTAAATCATCAAATTAATTAATGGGTAATGGAAAATTTTAGTTCTTTTTGTTGATTTATTGATTGATTTTTGTTGTTGGGTGATTTTGATGCAGGAAACAATGAAAATGAGAGTGAAAGTCAAAGAAATTCACAGCAAAAGAACAAGAATTTCATGTCACCAACGATTTCCGCTTCGTCGAAATTCAATTCTTCGCCAAACAAGAAGATCTTTGGAGAATGGAAATCACCAAAATCTGATCTTTGTAAATTCGGTAACTCTAATTCTGGTAGTAGAAAATCTTTGCCTAAAATCCCATCATTTTCTCCTAAAAATGTTGTGCATTCTCCTAAAAACAATGATGAATTTGTACATGGAGATGATTCTGTTTTACCTTATGATCCTCTGACTAACTACTTGTCTCCTCGACCGAGATTTCTCCGATACCGGCCTAATAGAAGGCGGGAAATCTTGGTTAAGAGGGGTGAAAAAAGCGATACTGATAGCGATACTGACAGTAACAGTTTGAGAGATTCTATTGATTCTCTGGGTTCTAGTTGCATTGACAGTTTATCTCAGAAAGAAAGTGAGGAAATTGTGATAAGTAATAAACAAATTGTTGTTCTTGATGAGGAAGATGAGGGTTTGGATGAATTTGAGGAGGAGAATTGGGGTTTGAAATGGGGCTTATTGAAGTTTCTGATTGTGTCTTGTTCTGTGTTTTTCTGTACAATGTGCATATGTTCAATGAATTCCTCTTCTTTTGTGGTTAAGCAAGAATTTAAGGGTGTTGGAATTGAGTATAAACAAATTGTTAACATGGGTTTTAAGATTGTTTCATTGAGGAGTCTTGATTCTGGAACTTTGTCCTTGGGTGGGAAGAACGGTTCAGATTCGGATTTGTTTGAACTTGATTCGGGTGTAGAATTTGATGATAATTTGAGTGGAAGTGTTGAGGATGATGAGACTGAAATTCTGACAAAGGTGAAGTCTTTGGAAGATTACTATCAAATTCGACCTCCATTGGAGGATGTGTTTGGAGTAACCAATGTTGCATTAGAAGCTGATCAGAAAAATGTGAGTGCTGAGGTTCCTGATAAAGTTCCGAAAAAGATAAAGTTTTTGGAGGATTACTATCAAAGTCGACCTCGATTGGAGGATGAGTTTGGAGTAAACAATGTTGTATTAGAACTGGTTGAAGGGCCTAGAAGTGAAGACTTTAGTGGGGTAGTGTTAGGAAGTGTAGTCGATAATTCTGCTGACGTTCCTGATAATAAGGCAATAGACGAGGAATTTGGGGTTGATTTGGATAAGGGAATGGAAGATTCTGGTGGGAAAGCTAAGGATTTTGGTGAAGTGCATGTTGATTTTGATGTAGTTCCCAATGTGGGTGTTGAGGAACATGAAATTGCTGATGCGAGGGTCGGGTTTTATCAAGCTGAAATTGAAGCTCAAATGGCTGCATCAGAACTAAGTGAGGCTCCTGATGTTGAAGTGCCCAATGTGGGTGACGAGAAAAGTGGGATTGCTGATGTGAAGATCGAGTATCATCAAGCCGAAATTGAAGCTCAAATGGTTGCATCAGAACGAAGTGAGGCTCCTGTTGTTGAGGATTTGGTTGGTATGCCTAGTTTTGAAGCAAAGACTGATAATTCTGAAGTAAAATCTAATAAGACCGTAGAAGGGGAGATTCGGGCTCATTCTGACAAGGGAATGGAAGACATTGAAGCGAAATCAAAGCAAGATTATAGGCTGACATTCAGTGAGCTGATATGGCCTGTGATATCACCACTGGTTGCTTTCAGTTTATTTGCGTCATTGATTTGGAGATTCTATTGTAAGTGTAGAAGGGCTTCATCTAAGACTAGATCCTCAAATGTGAAGTTGTGCTCTAACATCGGAACAGCTGCGAGAAGTAGGCAAGGGTTGCCTCCTAAATCAGTAGAGAAAACTGATAAATATCGACAGTTGAATCCTCCATCAGTTCGGAAATTTGATCATTCTGAAGTGAGCCCTCCATTAAGTGCTAATCCAGTGGAAATTCTTGAGAGGGATGTTCATACAATCATTCCAAAGGTGAAGCAACTGGGGGAGTTCGAGGTTGGAGTAGAGTTCACTCATTCACTCAAGAGTAACCCTTTGAGAGATGAAACCATGTGTTCCACTCCTGATATTAAGGGCGCGACAAGGCGGACTTCAGTTTCTGGTAGAGCTACTAATTTTCAGCCATCTAGCTCTGATTTATCAAGAGCTGAATCTTATTCACGTGGTAGCTACATTTCTCAGGACACAACCTCTATGAAGAAGGTCAGTAACACAAGCTTTCGATTTTTATTTCACTTTGTATAATAAGTTCTGTATTTTGTATATTAAGTTCTGTCTGGCCTTGTTTTTTCCACTGCATCATTTTTATCCTAGTGCATCCACAGACCGTAAAATGGCAGGTAGTGGTCAAATGTCAAGTCTTACCCTGTGTTACAAAAATGAGCAATATTGCTTTCTGTCGTCAAAATCAGAACCAAAAAATAATGAACCTCTATGGTATTAAGTACAGGTTCCAATCATAATCTTGGAATCAGCCGCGGTCTGATCTTGGCCATAGCGTTTACACTGCCTTAAAAATAAGACCGTGGCCTCAATTTGTGTTTGATGTGCTACACAGGATGGCAGAGAGGAAGTGAGCACCAAGGCAACTCCTATACCAAGGAGATCAACTCGACTTCGGAGCAAAGGGGTGACATCTCCATGATGCTAAACATTCAGACAGCAGGCAGCAGCCTTAATAGCATCATACTGTATTTCAGTTGCTCTTACTGAAATTTTAGTCAACAAATCTCAACTGTTGAAAACTTTAGTTAACAATCTTTTGTACTAATTTCATATCATTTGAATTATTGGTGGGTTAATATTCTCTAATGATAGTGACTAAACTCTGCTTTTTTTGTTTTCATTAAATTCCTAATGACCTACTAATCTTATCCTTTTGCTTATCTTTTCTACTACAATACCCAATTAAAGTTGTGTGCCCCATGTTTTCTTTGGTGAAATGAAATGAACTTGGACAAAATATCATTCTTAAGTAAGAAACTTCATTTTCTGTTTCATTTTCTAGGACATTACTCCTAGCTACAATACCCAATCATTGTATTTACATAATCACGGAAATTTTGGAGAGACTGTATTCCACTAACGTAGTGAGTTATTACTTTTTCCGCAAATTCTTGATAAAGGGTGCTAGTCAAGTAGCAGTGTATTATACTTCAAGTTTGAATTGAATACCTACAATAAAATTTGATATTCCCACGCTCATGGCTGAACATGGCCTTAGACGCCTTGTCAAGGAACCGCTCATTCAACACTCATCAACAAGTTCACAAACTTGACATTTGACAAAGGATGCTTCCTTGACAAAAATAGCGTTTGATTATTATATTTATAGGACCCCTATTGTACTTTGATGTGAATTGATAAGAACTTGTTGTCCACAAAAAAAAAGTTCAAGTCTTGTGTGCTTCTACCAAGTTTGTACTCTTTATACAGCAGCCATAATATACTCCTCTCATACCTTTTGTTATGGAAAGACAGAGCCTGATAAGAGAGAAGCCGAAAACTAATTGAATTTTACAACTTGATGTTTTGTTATGAAAACTTGACGTTGTTATCAAAACAAAATCATGCTCCGAATAAGTTATGAATGAAAAAGCAAATTCTAAAGTAAAGCCGTTTTATAAAGATACAAGTAAACAAACCACACTAACTAACTATTAACAAACTAACAAACTACTCCTAACTACTACTATTACCTACATTTAAGTGATTAATTAAGTTGGATATAATTAGATGTACCGTGGAATAGCTCAAACGGCCTTTCTAATTTATGTATTTGAAGCACAAATTATTTGGAGAGATCGTATTTATATAACTTATGGAAATATGTTTTTATTAGGTAACAAAATCCAATAAATTTTCGTAGTGTAAGTTTATACTTCATAATCGATATTTTCAATTCACAACTTTATAGTTTTGCTTTATTAACTTACACAATTTTTATATGTAAATTTTCATATTACAATGTCAAAATTTCAAAATAAAACATTAAAAATTGTCAAAATAGAATTTGTTTATAAAAAATACAAGTGATTTATGGTTTTGGGCTTGTCTTGTTTTTCCATAATTTGACCGCCTTTCCATAAACTTTGGAGAGACCGTCTTCCATAAACTTTGGCACAAACTCCCGCTGACGCCAACGTCGCCGCTGCCGACGCGGCTTCTGCTCAATTTCTTCATATCTAGCATATTCACTGGTAACTCTTCACCTTTGTCTCTCTCTCTCTCTCTTTTTATTCGTTTGTTTATGATTATTGATTACCTTGAATTGCTGGATTTGAAGTCATTGTTCACGAAATCAATTTCATTTTTTGGCAATTAAATTATTTCGATTAATTAATTTCCCCAATCTAATCCACAAACCCTAATTTCCTACCTCAATCATCCACAAACCCTAATTTCCTACCGAATTAATTCCAAATTTGAAGGCATATTGGGATATGTCAATATATACGAGTATTGCGTAGTTATATTGGGAATTGGGAAATTAATTTTATTAGGATTAGGAGATAATTTTTTACGATTACGAAATAATTCGGTAGTTCTATTGGAAAGTAATATTATTAGGAAATTCTATATTTGACCCGTCTTTAAGTTTATGACACAAACTTCCGTTTTAAACAAGAATTTGTGTTCCTTATTTATGTCTGATATTGTTGTGTTTTAAACAAGAAGTTGTTTTGAAGACACAAAGATGATCCAGTATGAGGACGTTGTTCTTCAAGAGTCGGATATCGACACCCTACGAGGACCTCGCTTTCTTGCTGACAAAGTCATTGAATTCTACTTCGCCTATCTAACCTCTACCAACAAGACCGATGATGTTCTACTGGTTGAACCTACTATGTCTTTTTCGCTTGCACACTGTGATCAGGCCAGTTCTTTTGCTGAGTCTTACAAACTGTCGACCAAGAGCCTGGTCCTTTTTGTTGTAAATGACAGTGATCCTGCTTGTGAGGGCGACAGTGGAACTCATTGGAGCAGTTTGGTTTATCATAGGTCCATGAATTCGTTTATTCACTTTGATACCATTAAAGGAATGAATCGCAATGCTGCCAATTGCTATGCATCTGTACGAAGCCGTTAAGAGTTACATGGGTTCAGGTGGCCAAGTTGCAAGGTTGCAAACATCAAAGAAAAAGAAGGATAAAAAGAAAAGTGCCTGGTCTGTCTGTAAGCCGCCGCTTGATGTTCCTCTTACCCCACCTACTGGTTTGCCTGTCTTCAGGGAAGATGAGGTCATCCAACAGCAGTCAAATGGATATGATTGCGGACTGTATGTATTAGCCATTGCAGAGGTTATCTGTCACTGGTTCAAAAATGAAATGAATAATACTACCCAGGTCGATCTGTTATCAGCAGTAACCAAGGAAGTTGATCATTCAGTGGAGTTTCAAATGCGGGACAATGTATTGGGTATCATACAGGAATTGGGCAAGCAAAAAGAGCAAAACAAGCGGGTTTTAGCAGGATTTTAAACAAAAAACTGGGGGGCAGTGACTACTGACTAACTTCTGTTGACATCCCTCCTGAACTCGAAACTCCTAACCTACGGCAACTTTACTCCTATTCGGTTTTGTTTTCTGTGTCGTCTCGTTCATATTATTTTGCGACGTAACATATTTATGAAGGCATCTAATTCAGAAAAAGTAGTTTTTTTGAAAATTACAAATGACCTAATAATCTTATCTTTTTGCTTATCTTTTCTACTACAACCAATTAAAGTTGATTAGTAATAATGTGTAAATTATCTATGGATAATATATGAAAGTGTCTAATTGGATCCCATTAACAAGAAAAGCAGCAAATATACAAAACTATGTGTGCCCCATCTTATCTTTAGTGAAAGGAAATGAACTTGGACAAAATATGAATCAATCTCAAGAAACTTCATTTTCTGTTTCATTTTCTAGGACATTGCCTATAGTTAACTCTAGTGATTTAGATGACAAAATCAGTTTACGTGCGCAAATTTCAGCGGTGGTAAACGAGTAATGGCATAAGGTAAACTTGAGAAAAAAAAATAAAAAATTGCACTTAAATTTGCGAAATTTTTTATTTTTCAGCGTGGGTATCTCAAAGTAACCAAGATCCTGTTTTTATGGCCCTGTTTTTTTTTGCTTAATTTCAACTTATTTCAATTTATCTTAGTAAAAATATGCTATTCAAGTACTCCGTAGCCATTTATGACTATCGTTTTTTTTACTGAGAGTAGTAGAGAATAACTTACAATATTCCTATAGTTACAAAATAAGCTATTCGACTAAGTATCACTAGAGACATTATAAGTTGCACCATGCATATATTTAATTAGGATTATAAGCTAACCAACCTCAATGAACCATACATTCATTAACTATCGTCTCGGTCAATTATCGTCTTTTTATTTTTACACAAAGACCAAGTAAAAAGGAATGGGTCAATTATAAGATGATAAGCTGATCAAAGTGAGTGTAAAAGGTCAAATTGCTCATTAAATGCAATACTAAAATAAAAAGGACAACAATTAACTGAGACAAACTAAAATGAAAAAGGTCAACAAATGAGCGAGACACGATGAGTAGTTCACAAACTTGACAATTGACAAAGGATGTTTCCTTGACGAAATAGCATTGGAGCATTATCATAATATTGTCCACATATAAAAGCTGGTACTCTTTATAAAGTAGCCTTAATATACTTTTTACAAGTTGGTACTATTTATATAGCAGCCTTAATACACTCCTCTTATAGTGTTTATCACAAGGACAAAATTAAATAACAAAAGTTATTTAAATTAAGCCACATAAACTTGGTTATGGAGTTATGGACCCTAGCTCAATTACAATTGTTGAAACTTTTCAACTTTACCACATTTTCGTTGTACGAAAATTTCATGGAATTTGTCCTAAAAAACCTATATATTCATACGAGTATATTTTCAGGCAGAGTAAAAATTATAGTGATTAGTTTTTCGATAAATGAGGATGACATAAAAGATATATGGAGTATCGAAAATTAATAGAACGCTACAAGCAGAGGCGGAAGTATGATTTTGCTATATGGAGGGCACAATTTATTTTTCTCAAGATTATCCTCCAATTCAATATGCATCTTTAATTTTTATTTTTTATTAAATTTGTTTTGTATAAAGTTAAAAGGCAAACAAAAAAAATTTGATTCTTTAGGGGGTGTTACAACGATTGGATATATAACATATTTCGTCTATATTAGACATCTTATGATAATGTTCTAGTTGTTGAAATGTCGATTTTTACTTTAGAGGTTTGAGGTTCGAATTGAATCCGGTGTTTATTGGAAGTAGTTTAATCTCTTATCACTTGCGTTTTTAGATACAATGCCTATTATGTCGAATTATGAAATTACAGTGTACTTATTTTTGAAAAAGAAGGGCGGACACGTACCCACCAAGGTCTGCCCTTAGATCCGGCCCTGGGTACAAGTAAAAGACCTTATTGAATGCCAAGCAAACGAAGATATATATTGATTCTTCTATTGTCCATGATGCATATTGTACGATTGAGGAGATTTTAGTCTACTGGTTGAAAGAAAAGTATTATTGATAAAGCATTATAGATCGGAAATTCGAATCCTCAACTAGTGACATTTTTTAAGTTGATAGAAATCTTATACTTCCATCAAATCTCAGTATTATACAAAAAAGTACACCGTATAATACATTCTCTAGAACTTAGCTTGTATACATTCAATAAATTTTCATATAAAAAATACACAAATTTATTAAATTAAAAAGTTCTTTGTACAGGATTTAAAGGAGGTAAACTACCCATAAAACTATTATTTCTACTTAAACAAGATAAATTAGATAAAGACCCCTTACTAACTCTTTTATTAATAGTAGATTTAGGTTGATTAAATGATTTAAAATTAAGACCACCACCATAACTTCTACAAGCTTTTAATCTCTTTTGATATGGATTTTCTTTCTTTGCAAGATCTTCTAAACTTGTTACTCTTGCTAATGATGTGAATGATTGTGATTTCCCTTGGTAATACTTTGATAGCCCTCTCCTACACAAAATTAACACAACAAATATCAGATCGAGCTTCAATTTACTGTTTAAAAAACGTTATTTACTAAACACGTAAAACAATTTAAATATCGTTTCATAAGAGAATTAGTGTTAAAAACTCGACTTACTTGATCGGAAGTTGATCCATGAGCTCGGATAATCCAAACAAGGGTCCATTAGGCGACGTTGAAGACGATGCATCATCAAGCAAATCGGACGAAGAAGCCGATTCATTAGAAATGTTCGATTCTTCGAAAGACGATGATGATGATGTTGTTGATTCATTATCACTACTTATGTTATTGTTGTTCATATCTTCTTCTTCTTTATGATCTTTTCCAATGTTCATAAACTTTTGTTGCTCTTTATAATATAAATTCATCGTAAACTTATGATCTTGAACAGCTTCCATGGATAAATTAATAATGTAAACCAAAGTAAGAGAGAAAACGGATGAAAATGAATTGTGAAAGAGTTGAGATTATATAATAATGAACGATATATAGATTCAAAGTTTCATGGCTAAGGATATATATAGTGTACTTGTATATGATACTATAGGATTATATCCATAATAATTAGGACACGTGGCTTTTGTGGTTGATGTTTGTATAATGTGTTAGGTCATTGGTTCATTACAAAAATTGCACCGTTTAACGCGGCGTGGACCATGTTCTATGTCTTTTATACGGTGCTCCTAGAAGCATTACCAAACAAAAAAAAACCAAGTTCTTATAATGGTATTAATTATAAAATAAATTACAGAATAAGAATGGCTTAATGTACTCTATATATTTAAATATTATTTGTTATTAATAGTAAAATGGTATTTTTATATACAAAATGATCGTTAATAGTGCAAGACGATTTTTGGATACAATAAATTATGACATGCTTATATGTTACCTAAAGTAAACATCACGGTTATCTGTATTTTAACATGCGTAATTTTCTTATTCTGATGGAAAGTGTAAATAGTTTGATAACTAATTTTCCTACATTTGTACCATTTTTGTAAGTTATTTTAGGATGTTGCACAATAATTAAAATAATTATTAGAAATGTTACAATATTGATTAAGTATAGCTTTATTTTGACTATATAAGTTTACTTTGATATATGAGATATGGATTATGGAGTAGTACATAATCGCATATAAATATTCAATTGGGTTTTTAAACAAAATAAAGATCGTAACTAATATTGCAAGTTTGTTTTATAAATAACACTGAATACATTTGAAGAATGTTCAAATTAATTAGGTGAGTATCAACTCCGTCACACCGAGATTTCGCCATGTGGATAAAACATTTTACATCGACCGTTGATTAGAGTTGGCAATTCGGGCCATGGGATGACGGGCGGCATGACACGACACGGCTCCGGGGAAGGCACGACACTGCATGGCGGGTTTTTCGAGGCGGCACGTATCCGACACGATCGTGCTTAAGACGTACTCCGACGCGATTCTCCTCAAATGTTCGTGCCTAGGCACGGCTCAAGCACGAGTGGATCTGGCACGAATCAGGCATGACGGGCCTGGCATGGCACGACCCAAAAATTGGAAAATTTGGCACGAAAGTAATAAAAATATAGCAATTATAAAACAAAACGTACTAAAAACATAGCAATTATAAAATAATTATATAACAATTTATCATTTATTAAACAAAAAATACTAAAAATATACAATATTTTTTAAAAAAGTGAAATAAAGTTAAGGGACATGGGCCGACCCACATGCCAGGTACGAACAGCCCATTGGCCAGGCACGGCTCGGGCACGAAACTGGGCATGCCAAGAGCGGGCCGCGGCGGAGGTTGGGGTGAGTGGGCTAGGCACAGCACGACACGGCTAGCTCAATATCTGTGCCTAGGCCGGGCCAATTTTGGAGGAAAGCAAGACGGGCCAGCACGCGGACTGGCTCAGCACGGCCCATTGCCAACTCTATCATTGATGAACGATTAAGTCAAAGAAATTAAATTCGAGCACATTGTCTAACCCTTTTTTTTGTCGATAATATCAGAAATATTTCTTTACCGACAGTTCGGACAATCTACCTTTAACAATACCGAAGACGATTTAATAGATAAGTAAAAGTCGACCCATGTGTATGGAATTGTTAGAAATAAGAAAAAGAAGAAAAAACAAAGAAAATCTTATGATAAGATTCGAGATTATCTTATCGAAAGTGGGGTGCGTTGCTTGACCTTGTTCAATTGTTTTATCAACGAAATGAATTGGAAGGATAAGCATTGAATTGTAAGACCTATCCATCTAACTTAGGAACATGTCACCTCGCCGACCATTTTATTTCTGACCAAGTATTTCAAATTACAAACATAAATTCTATTTATTTATCTTTTGGGTTTGTGTCGCAATTAAAATCTATTAGTAAAATGACCTTACCTTGAGTCCTTCATTAGTTAGTAAACCATCCAATTAATCACGTACCAATCTCTTAATTAGTTAATTTATAACAAAGTTTGTGTCGGTGTTTTGGTAAACTGCATCTTGGATTCTTGGTCGATATTTTTGGATTTTTAGGCTCCGTTTGGCATAACACTTCAGGTAGGGGTGAGCAAAACCGGATATCCGATACGGTTTTAGAAAC